>WNWK01006022.1:0-2500 GCA_009830355.1 Cherax destructor | reverse complement strand
CTTGTGTTATTTCTGTTACATTACCTTGGTCTGAGTCCAGTCGTTACCTTACCTTGGTCTTAGTTGTTACATTACCTTGGTCTGAGTCCAGTCGTTACCTTACCTTGGTCTAATCTAGTTGTTACATTACCTTGTCTGAGTCCATCGTTACATTACTTGGTCTTAATCTAAAGTATTTGAGTGGTAATCAGTCCATCATCTTAGTCTGGAGAAGAGTTCAGCTCCATGGTCTGGAACAATATCTTTCCATGGAGCTGACTCTCTCCAGGCTGAGGACACCACCTCAAATACCTTTTCTCCTAGGTTGATGGACTGATTCATCATCTTTATTTCATTGCAACTGTTCTCTGTATTTGACTGAAGAAACCTACTGTATAGGCTAAACGCTTCATCAATAAAGACCCAGGTGTTTTACACGTGTCTTAACATTCACAGGTGTGTTAGTAGACACATGATGCTGAAAACATGTGGAAAAAACAACTTAACGTATATTTCAGGATATCTATTAAGGAAACCTTTCGCCACTAGTGGCTTCTTCAGTCCTAGGAAGCCACTCGTGGCGAAACGTTTCCTTTAACAGATGTTTGCACTGTACCTATGTGTTTTTCCACACTACCTTCCAATTACATTAAGGTTTACAACCTGCATGAATTGTATCACTGTAGGCAACAAGAGCATTTCACCCCTCCATGGAAGATGTGTTCATTTAATATCACATACCTGCAAGTCCCTCCCAAGAAGCTCATTGCTAGTAATCCCTTCCTTAAGTCACTTGTTAAAGCAACTGCTCAAGAAGAAATTTCTGGCCTAGCTGGTAGTAATAAGTTATCACAAGTTATATACACTGATGGATCTAAACAGGAGTCTTCTGGCAGGGCTGCATCTGCTCTGGTTGCCACCTCCCTAGTTAAGAACAATAATAAATTTGTTGAACTAGGCATAAGAATTAACAACTGGGCGTCTACACTGCAAACTGAATTGTTTGCAATCCTAATGGCACTAAAGCTAACTTATGACACTGAGCTTAACTCTATCATCATTACTGATTCTATATCATCACTGAAGGTTCTTGACTCATATAATGACTCCAACAGCTTGCTCACTGGAGAAGCCAGGTATAGATACTCAAAAATCCGGGACAAAGGAATTAATGTACAATTGCTATGGATCCCATTACAAATTGGATTACTCCTTCATGATAAAGCTGATATGTTAGCCAAGAAGAGTACCCAGAAGGAGAATGTAGAATATAACTTTGGTATATCTGTGTCTAGCATTAGGAATAATATTAGGAGACAAGTAAATAATGAAAATGATTGTTATAGGAATGCAGTTAGAAGCCTGAGTAGATCTATAATCCACTATGATAACATGAACATAGATAAGTATGTTTATGAAGCAACTTGCAATGTGAACAGACTGACTGATGTTGTAGTGGCCAGGCTTAGGCTTGGCTACAAGTACTTCTGTCAGTTTGGGAGACACACAGATGATGATCAAACTAAATGAAAATTATGTGATCAGGCATATGGTCACTGTCTTGAACACTATGTGCTTAATTGTCCACTTATTGAGGAATATAGAGATAGACAGCATAATACCCTATGTGACATGTCAAGATATCTTATTAACGAAAATAAGATACCAGATATACTAAGCAAATTCCCTAAATTTGCTTGTAACAGATAAGTGAACTGTAGATATAAATCCATATGTACAATTGTTAACCGTTTTGGGGTCTAATGCCTAGGCCTTTTGTGTATCCATATGCTCTTGCGCTACCCTCCACAGGATGGATATGGGGTGCACAATAAACTAGCCACTTCGGTGGCAAAATCTAAAATCTAATCCTTCCCGAGTAGCTCGCTTGTGGTTGCTTCTTGCCTCGCCTCAGCTGAACAACCAACGGCACGATGAAAATTAGACACATGTGCAACATCTGGGTATCTTTATTGTAGACGTTTCGCCCTCCAGTGGCTTTATCAATGCAGATTCTAGGACCAAACTTGAAGACAGTAGAACTATATAGAAAACATGAGGTAATCAGTCCCTGAACACACCAACTCCAAGGCACACACTGTGAAGGGTTGCAGTTGACACTATGAGGGCCAGACTCCTGCCTTTCACTCGCGTGGGGAAGCTCATAGTTGAGCCTGGTGTAGTGTCTGGGTCGCGCAGGCACAAGTGACCCATTGTGCAGAGAAGGGATACCCACGGAGACTTTTACTTGCCTTTCACTGTACGCAGCCTCTTGTCTGCACCGCACACTGCCTTCCCCACCAGCAACCGTTGGCACAAATGGAGGTAAATCAGAACAGGAAGCGATAACTTGCACCATTGGAGTTGGCACTGGGCGCTTGCTATTCGGTTTTTCCTAACTGTTTACAATGAGAACTAAATAGCCATTTAGGTGTACTGGAGCTGCATATTTATTCAACAAAATGGGCACACCCGCAGTGTGCTGCTACATACACACACACTGATATTTTGGGAACAAAAG
>WNWK01006021.1:0-111590 GCA_009830355.1 Cherax destructor | reverse complement strand
TACAAGGCAGGTGACAGGTCCTTAGCTTCGAACTATAGACTTTATTGGCCTTACCTCCATAGTTAGAAAATTTATGGAATCAATAATTGCCGAAGCAATTCGTAGCCATTTTGAAAGGCATAAATTGATTAATGAATCTCAGTACGGTTTTACAAAGGGGCGTTCCTGTCTTACGATTTTGCTAACTTTCTTCACTTAGGTATTTGAGGAGGTAGATCATGGTATTAAATATGATATTGTGTATATGGACTTCAGTAAGGCTTTCGATAGAGTTCCACATCAGAGACTATTGAGGAAACTTAAGGCACACGGAATAGGAGAATTTTTTTTTCTGGGTAGAGGCATGGTTGACAAATAGGCAGCAGAGAGTTTGCATAAATGGGGAGAAATCGGAATTGGGGCACATCACAAGCGGTGTTCCACAAGGGTCAGTATTGGGCCCCTCGTTGTTCATAATTTGCATAAACGACATAGATGAGGAATAAATAGCGATATAAGCAAATTTGCTGATGACACCAAAATAGGCCATCCAATTCATTCTAATGAGGACATTAGAGCACTCCAGGATTATTTGAATAGACTGATGCAGTGGTCGGAGAAGTGACAGATGCAGTTTAATATAGACAAATGCAAAGTTCTAAATGTTGGACAGGAAAATAACCATGCCACATATAAACTAAATAATGTAGATCTTAATATTACGGATTGCGAAAAGGATTTAGGATTTCTGGTTAGCAGTAAACTGAAACCAAGACAACAGTACATAAGTGTTCGCAATAAAGCTAACAGAATCCTTGGCTTCATATCAAGAAGTATAAATAATAGAAGTCCTCAGGTTTGTTCTTCAACTCTATATATCTTTGGTTAGGCCTCATTTAGATTATGCTGCACAGTTCTGTTCACCGTATTACAGAATGGATATAAATGCACTGGAAAACGTACAAAGGAGGATGACAAAGTTGATCCTGTATCAGAAATATTCCCTATGAGGATAGACTGAAGGCCCTGAATCTGCACTCTCTAGAAAGGCGTAGAATTAGGGGGGATATGATTGAGGTGTATAAATGGAAAACAGGAATTAATAAAGGGAATATAAATATCGTGCTAAAAATATCTAGCCTAGACAGGACTCGCAGCAATGGTTTTTAGCTGGAAAAATTCAGATTCAGGAAGGATATAGGAAAGCACTGGTTTGGTAATAGAGTTGTGGATGAGTGGAACAAACTCCCGAGTACAGTTATAGAGGCTAAAACTTTGTTTAGTTTTAAAAATAGGTTAGATAAATACATGATTGGGTGCGGGTGGGTGTGAGTTGGACCTGACTAGCTTATGCTACTAGGTCAGATGCCGTGCTCCTTCCTTAAGTGAATGTGACCTGACCTGACTACGTTGGGGCATTGCCATAAGCCGGTAGGAAACTTGGACCTGCCTCGCATTGGCCAGTAGGCCTCGCTGCAGTGTTCCTGCAGCAGGCTGAGATTTATGAGTTATGTCACCTGCAGCTTGTGCTACTAGGTCAGATGCCGTGCTCCTCCCTTAAGTGAGTGTGACTGACCTGACTAGGCTAAGGCATTGGCTTAAGCAGGTGGGAGTCTTGGACGTGCCTCGCATGGGCCAGTAGGCTTGCTGCAGTGTTCCTTCTTTATCATGCTCTTATGTTCTTATAACAGAGATTAAAGTATTCTCTTAGCGTGCACTGAAACTTAATAGGGATTAACGAAGACCCACAAGTAGACAGAAACACGTAGTAAACTAGATGTGCTTCTGATTCGGCATGATACGTTGAAGTCATTTCCGTATATCATCCTGCCAGCTACTTCAGAGAACGCAAAAGGAATGCTACAAAGTGCGACTTAAGTTTCTAATTCTGTTAAATATTAAGATTAAATATTTGAAATTATTTAGAACAGGTTTGTACAAGCTCTCACATAGTCACTAATATCCTAATTTCTTCAGTAAAAATGGCAAAATAAAACACATAACTAAAATAAACTTTAAACATTCATCAAAACTTTTCTTTATAAATTGGCAATGCCTTATCTTGTATGCATCAACTTTTCATTGTTGGTTCACTGAGCTGGGAAAAAGGTTCATGCACATAGAGATGACCTATGATAAAAGTTATAAAACCCATTCCAAGTTTCTTGTAATTGGTCTGATTACTTTCAAAAGTTTCTTCCTCTTAGCTACAAACTACAAAAAAGAAAAAATGATGTATCTTAATCCGGCGAGGGAGAAAAGTGTAATGTAATTATGTAGGTGAACATTTATCATTTTTATGTCTAAAACTTTGCTTTTATTTCCCACGGTAAACATATTTTAGTATAAGTCTTTGGAACAGCTTCAGTCTATAAGGGCTGATACTTATTATAAACAAAACTGCGCCCAGTAGAAGCAGTTTATATAGAGGTAAATTTGACAGTTTATATATGCAGTTAAAAAACTTAGATGCATTGGATTCTGAACAGTTACGAAGGAATACATCTTCTGATCTGCCTCAAAATTTACACAAGTAGTTGAGCTGAAAAAGTTTTAATTCGTTAATTTATAATATTTTTTTCAAATTAATTAACTGATGAATGCCTCTTCTGATAGGCGTGGAATCCAAAAATGTCGTGGATCTGCCAGGCTGTCAGTGTTATTGAAGAATTTGTGAGAATTTGTAGAGAATTTTAGGTAGAATAAAACTATGAAAAGTAAGCCTCAAAAATATCGAAAAAATTCGCGATTTTGTGGCATTTTTAATATATTCTCTGGTATCATGAAAAGGGAACTTTTCCTTTTTCTTTCTTCTTTTCCAAATTTTCGTTTATAACATTAGAACGCCTGTTCCGATGAGTTTCAATTTTTCATCTATGATTCACTAAAAAATAGTCAGAGCAGAAAGCTTCAGTGTTCTGCATTAAAAAGAATACTTAACAGTGTTGCGCGTCTTCCCTCTGATCTTTATGCAATTGTTTCGGCGGAAGGTCTCGGTCAGGTGACCAAAAACTCCAACGGCGGGTCATCATCTGACTAAGACCCACGTCAGGAATCACTTGTCCTGTTTCCTGACTGTCTTCTTGAAGTTGAGAGTTACGAGTTATGTCACCTCACAGCTGAGGTTATGGTATCTCTGTATTTATCTAGGCAGAAGATAAACTGCCTAGAAAAGTTGGCCAAAAATTCTAATTTTCACGCATTTTCAGGCCTATTTTGGCCTATTTCAACCAAGAAATAGACCAAAATCTTGGCTATTTCAATAGTATGGCTTGAGTACTATACTTTAATTTTAAGATACGGCTACTTTAATACAGAAAAAAGGATTAACAGTCCAAAATTCTGCCATTCATCCAATTTTACTATAAATCCAACTATTTCCTATTTCAGAACAGAGTCGATAAAAATCGTAGGCATTCCGGTCACTTAAGGATTTGTCCCTCTCTCCATTTGTTTCGTTTCCAGTCATTTCCTACGCAAAAATTCTGTCTACAGTTAATACATCGAAACACTACTAAAATCACCCTATTATTCGGCTATAAAATAGTCCCAGCATATTGGGCGGTTCCAATAGTTGTTGCAAATTCGTTAAAAAACAGTATATTTCAGGGGATGTAGATGGAGGGGGAAAATCCAGGATAATTGTCCATTTCTCTCAACTGTGATCACCATTTTGGGTCCCTAGTACGTTGCTGGACTAACGAATTGGAACAAAGAAACACCCAATCCAACCCTCAAAACCACCCCAAAAACTGCTAAAATATGCCAAATTAGCCACCTTTGCACTGTTTTAACCAATTCCTCAAATTATATAAATTTTAAAACCATAAGTAAAGCACTCAACTAGTCACGAACCTACTAAAAAGCATTGAAACTCAAGAGAACATGGAGGCTTTCATTCTGACGGCAGGAAAAAAGGAAATTCTGATGAATCTTGAGTCAAATGAAATTATCCACAAAATTGCTGACCCTAGTGAACTACTGAGAAATCTCCTCACTTCATAAGGTAAGATTTAAATATTCTTTTTTAATCTGTAATTGTTGATTCAGAGCAGGTAACCTGCATGCATTTTTCCGACTTATAGATATATATTACGTGTATTTTCATTATTGAAGGTAACATATTTTAAAAAGTATTGCAAAAAATTTTATGAAAACTTAAAAAATTGGGGTCGAATTTTAAATTTTGTTGGCATAGAACAGTGAGAGACTAGCATTCAGTTATGTATTCATTTAACTAGTTATTGATCAATAATGTTTTATTAATTGCAGTTATAAAGAAGACTGCCAGTAAATAATTTATAGGATTTTTTTAATAGAGATTAATGTGTTTTTGAGTGTGGAACGATTTTTTTTTTTAATTTTTTCATGAATAGTATGCAACGTAAGATTATTACAGATAAAACATCAATTACAGTCTTAGATAAAGTCAAATGTAAGGGAACAATATGTGTAAAATTGGGGTGATCTGCTTTCAGTTGAAGGGCCTGAACACAGCCCCCAGTCTACCACCTGGAGGAAGAAGTTTTCTTTGTTTTCTGGTTTCAGCGACGAGAAAATTTTTAATACGCGATCTCAGCAGTACCGAATTATCTGTGTGGAGGATTTTAGCATCTTTGGGATGTCTGTAAGAACGATGTGTTCTTCCTCCAGGTACTGTGGGCTGCAGATCCTGTAGGCTTGTTAAAACATACCACTTAGTGTTGTAATAACGGTTTGGAAAACCAAAAAGTTGTTGAATGAGACACTTATACAACACTTGAATATCTTTACTTAGCTTCCTAACCACCCTTTTAACCTATTTTTAACTCTCTATAAACTCCTCCCTCTGTATATCAGTTAATCATTAGTCAACCCATTCTCCCTTATCACCCTCACTACCACATCATCCCACCAATCGCTCTTCACGCCTGCATCCATCTTCCTATACCACCAAATTTCAGCAGCACATTAACATTGCTTTCGTAAATCTACCCAAATCTTCTTTGAACTCCTGTTCATTAACTGTACTCTCTCTAAGCCCTCTTTTTTCCCAATAGTTACTTTATTTATACATACCAATACACCACTCAGAAACAACGGAGGAATATACAGAGAAAGAGCGCAGTCAGCAGGATTCGAACTCACGTGTGGAGAGTTGTGTACCTCCCCAAAGTGACGCCTTAGACCAATAAGCAACAGATGCCTCAAAAAGCTAGGTAGCCTGGTTTCAAGTCATGTGTCTTCCTAGCCCCTCTCACACCAGTTTCTGCCTGGTGCACTTCATTTGGGTGTCTTCCGAAAACCTTTTCCAACAGCAATGTTTATATCATTATATATCATTATGAGAAGTTAGAGATTTTTATTTGCACATTTAAATTTTCAATTATGTCTCATCTCACAGTTCATATTTTCTTTATCTCCAAAAAAGCTCTCCTATGTCGAGAAATTACTAGAAGCTATTAAATTCTTAGAATAAGTTACTAGCAAAATGTGCACTCAGACACACACAGTTCAGTAAGTTATTCTAGGTATAATATACTCTTAATGTGTCCCTATCATGTGAGTGTCCTCAAGACCACTGTAAAAAAAACAATTGTTTGTTATGTAGTTAAACCATTCTTAAGTAATTATAACTCCAACTCTGCTGTTAAGTAACAACTGATCACACAGTGGAACACGTAACAATATCCTCATTCTTCTACTGAAATCTTTCACTAAGACAATTTTTATCACTTCATGTAAGAGTCTCGTCAAGTGTAATGAAATGTGACGAAAACATATGCAAACAGCAGTTCACTTCTAAGGCCCCAAGACACTTAAGGAAATACTAAAATATGCAATTAAAACAGTGTTAGTGATTCTGTATTATTTAAAGAAATCTGATTTATCACGAATTCATAAAATTCAAGTGTCAAATTTTATATTAATGAATTTATTGTACTAATTTGTATACTTTTTAAGTAATCTTCCATGTTATATCGGGTTTATATTGTGGTTATGTTGTGGATAAATAATAATAATAATAGTTTATTTGGACATGATACAAAGAATTACAATGGGTTATGAGATGTTATGAGGTGTACATGCCAAAAGCCCCTAATATGCAGTACATTTTGGGCAGACTTAAAATTAACTTAAAACTAAATGGTAAGAATTTTAGTAAATAGTTTACAATATGAGTATAGTTGAGTATTTAAGCTATGAAATTTGAACATAGTTTAGACATGACATTTTTGAAACATAGTTTTATACTTTTGTCTTATTTATAAAATTAATTAAATCAGATTAAACCAATTAAATCAGTAATTTGTTGCAATAACAAATTATATGGTCATTAGATGAGTTACACAAAGGTACATAAGGATACATGAGGTATAAGTTTCAACATTTGTACTAGATTATATTTGATAAACTATTTCTCTTTGAGCAATTAAGTAAGGGATTTTGAGGCTAAATGGTAAGAATTATAGTAAACAGTTTACAATATAAGTATAGTTGAGTATTTAAGCTATGAAATTTGAACATACTTTGAACATGAAATTTTTGAAACAATAGTTTTATAATTTTGGATCATTTACAGTTTTATGTCTACATAATAGAATTATTAAATCAGGTTAAACAAATTAAATCAATAATTTGTTTTGCAATAACAGTTTATATGGTCATTAGATGAGTTACAAGGAGCACAAGGGTACATGAGGATGGATTTCTTTATATTAGGTGGTTTATACATTATAAGATATAACATGGCATATACATTATGAGGTATAAGTTTCAAAATTTGTACTAGATCATGTTTGATAAATTATTTTTCTTTGAGCAATTTTGTAGGGGGTTTTGAGGCTAGGGGAGTAACACAGTGAATAATGTTATTTTGAGGCAGTGTAAAGTTATTTAATAACTTTGTAGGTAATGTAAAGTAGTGGGTATTTAGTTTAGTAAGAGGTATGTTGCGACGTCTTTGTTATCTGTACTTTTATTTACTTTATATATATATATATATATATATATATATATATATATATATATATATATATATATATATATATATATATATATATATATATATATATATATATATATAACTTAAACTTAATATTATATATAATTGTGGCATATCATATCATTTTGGTTAAGACTGTGGAGGGTGAGGGATGTGCAAGGTGTGTCATACAGAGGCTTTTGGGTATGCATTGTATATGGTGTCGGGTATGGTGGTTTTAGGGTGTATGTGGAGGGTGTGGGGTGTGTTTGTAGGTGTGGGGTGTGTTTGTAGAAGGTGTGGGGTGGGGTGTGTGTATAGAAGGTGTGGGGTGTGTTTGTAGGTGTGGGGTGTGTTTGTAGAAGGTGTGGGGTGTGTTTGTAGGTGAGGGGTGTGTTTGTAGAAGGTGTGGGGTGTGTTTGTAGAAGGTGTGGGGTGTGTTTGTAGGTGTGGGGTGTGTTTATAGAAGGTGTGGGGTGTGTTTGTAGAAGGTGTGGGGTGTGTTTATGAAGGGTGTTGATTATTTTTGAGGAGGGTGAGGGGTGTAAGAAGGTGTTGGGTGTGTTTATAAGGGATGCCTGTTTGTATAGAGAATATGGGGTGGGTAGTAGTGGTATTTTCGTCAGAAAACAAGTCTCTCCTGACACTAGGATTACTCAGATGATGACCTGTTCAGTGGTACAGCATCTCTGGCTATTCCCAGATAGGTTCTTACAACCCATTCAAGAAACAAAATATTTCTACATAATACGTTATTACTCTTACGGGTATCCTGGAGTGTTCGTTGAGAGTATAGAGTGTTGAAGCTGTGGATGGGAAACAAAGTAACTACTGAATGACTGACAAGTCATTCAGTAGTTACAAGTGTATCGATCAAGAAGACAAAGAGGAATGTTCTTTCTTTTGTTAGAGGTTACAAATTAATTGCAATTTTTTTAAGTAGTGATTCGCTCATAGGATACTAGATAAGTGAAGCATGAGGAAGACACTGACTATCTATTAGATGCGTAGTTACTGAGATCACCTTTGAGCCTCAAGTGAGAAGACTGTCGATTAAGTCAAACTGTTTTAATTCTTATCTCACAAAAGAGGGCGGGCGGACAGACACAAATAGCAAACTGTCAGCCGCATTTCAGTCCGTTAAAGCGGAATGTCTGTGGAAAGGGCACGAAAACAGAAGATCTGACAGAATGAGCAATGAAGATGTAAAGAGGAAATGCGGGCAGAGGGGAAAACCTGGATAGCTGAGAAAGTGAAGGATGGAGTGTTGAAGTGTGTGGGTCGGGAGAGATTGCATTGCCAAGATTAGTCGAGAGAATTTATAGTAGGATGTGGAGTGTGTGTGTGTGTGTGTGTGTGAGTGTGTGTGTGTGTTTGTGTGTGTGTGTGTGTGTGTGTGTGTGTGTGTGTGTGTGTGAGTGTGTGTGTGTGTGTGTGTGTGTGTGTGTGTGTGTGTGTGTGTGTGTGTGTACTCACCTAATTGTGGATGCAGGGGTCGAGACTCAGCTCCTGGCCCTGCCTCTTCGCTGTCCGCTACTGGGTCTCTTCTCTCCCTGCTCCATGAGCTTTATCATACCTCGTCTTAAAGCTATGTATGGTTCATGACTCCACTACATCATTTGCTAGACTATTCCACTTCCTGACTACTCTGTGGCTGAAGAAATGCTTCCTAACATCCCTTTGACTCATCCGAGTCTTCAGCTTCCAATTGTGCCCCCTTGTTTCTGTTTTCCCTCTCTGGAAGATCCTGCCACTATCTACCTTGTCGATTCCCCGCAGTATTTTGTATGTCGTTATCATGTCTCCTCTAACCCTTCTGTCCTCCAGTGTTGTCAGTCCTATTTCCCCTCATCCTTTCTTCGTAGGACAGTCCCCTGCGCTGTGGAACTAACCTTGTCGCAAACCTTTGCACTTTCTCTAATTTCTTGACGTGCATGACCAGGTGTGGGTTTCAGACTGGTGCTGCATACTCTAGTATGGGCCTGACGTACATGGTGTACAGTGTCTTGAACGATTCCTTGTTAAGGTAACGGAACGCTAATCTTAGGTTTGCCAGTCGCCCATATGCTGCCGCGGTTATCTGGTTGATATGTGTTTCCGGAGACGTGCTTGGCGTTATACTCACCCCAAGGTCTTTCTCCTTTGACGAGGTGTGTGTGTGTGTCTTGTGTGTTTCGCCTGAATATTAGATATTTGTAATAATGTTAAAACTATGTTAGTTAAGAGGACACAAAGTGCAACTAATGAGACATTTTATTCTCGCAATGTTTCGCTCTCCAGGAGTTTTGTCATGGCTTGACAAAGCTCCTGGAGAGCAAAACGTTGTTACAATAAAATGTCGTATTAGTTGCATTTGTGCCCTTTTACATAACATATTAGATAGTAGTTGTCAAAGGCACTTGTCGATAGACAAATGTCCCGTTGTTGTTAGAAAAGTGTGCATGTCTGTGTCTGTGTAGGAGTGTGTCTGTGTATGTGTAGGAGTGTGTGTGTGTGTGTAGGAGTGTGTCTGTGTGTACTCTCCTTTATGTACTCCCCTATACGTGGTTGTACTTATCCAGCTCTCAACTTTCCGCTTGTCATATTCAACCCCGCCTTGCTTCGATGCCTTGTCCTACCTGTTCTTAAAAGTATGTATGGGGTCTGCCTTCAACACTTCCTCATTAAGGTAGTTCCACTTTCTCATCAGGCAAACGGCTGAAGAATTATTTCCTGATATACTAATGACTCATATGCCTCTTCAAACTGTGTCCCCTTTAACCTGTTTCCTGCCTCTCCGTCATTCTGTCTCCCTTGCTTCTCCTGTCCTCTAATATCGCCAGATTCAGTTTCGTTAGCCTTTTCTCCTCTCACATTCGGCTTATCACTGGAATTAGTCTCATTGCATTCCTCTACACTTTCTTTAATTTCGTTAACATGCGTTATTATGTATTGGTTCTCAGCTGGTGCTCTATACTCTAAAATTGATCTGATATTTGTTGTATAGATTGCTTTAAATATCTTTTTATTCTGATTCCTGAAGGCTGCTCTAAGGTATACCAAGCAAGCAGTGCCTGCCGTGTTCACTTGTGCCTGTTTGTGCCACTAACCACAATCTTCAACACTTCCTTTGAAACTGGGCAACTACCTGAGGTATGGAAGACGGCAAATGTAGTTCCCATTTTTTAAGAAAGGAGACAGACACGAGACACTAAACTATAGACCAGTGTCACTGACTATTACAAAAAAAAATCATTTGTAATAAAGGGACTGTTCGGGATAACAATAAAACTTCAGATTTCCAATATTTATTATATTATTATAAAAACGTATACTCTGAATAAAAACATAATCTTATAATTTGTGTAAAAACCTATTTATATACACAAGGTCGATCACCATGCCCAGCACTTCTAGGGCAGGGTAGGTGCCAAGGCTGTAGCTTGCTACCATCTGCGGCTCGCAAGCCTGTCCTTCCCGTCAGCCTCCTTGGGGCGGGGAAGATGGCAGACCAGAGGGGCCTAGCATCTATCTACCTCCATGCCTCGTGCTGGTGGCGAATGTGGCTAGGCCTTAGACCAGTTGGTCCCACCGCTGAGGGGTTCCCCTCCCATGGGAGACATAGGTCTCTGATACTCCCACGCCAGGGAGCCGGAGCCGGGTCGCCATCTGGTAAAGACCCGGGCCGGGAGATTTCCCGGTGAATCAACACCTCCTCCTATATACACAAAATCATAGTATAATAAAATATAACAAGTAAAATCATATATTTAGTGCTAGTGTCATGTCGCTACCGTCTTCAAGTGTCACGCAGGACACTACCACACGTTGTCATGATACGCCTTCTCCACCGTGTCCTCAGACACTCTTATCTCTGTCTTATGGCACGCCTACGGGGTTCCACGACACCCGTTCTCCCTGTTCCATAAGACACCTTCACTGTGTCACACGACACCTTCTGTGCCACATGGCACGCCCCTGTATCATGAACTCAATCTCTAGTAAAGCCTGTGCACCGCGTCTTGCCACACAACACCAAATACACAACTCTTAACTTGTGTCGTGCCACCAGATGAACACTAATTGTCACAGTCACCTGAAGGTCTCCGGATACCCAACTGAATACCTGACAACTCCGGGTAACACAATCTCCGTGTAACACATTGTACCCGTGTCACACAAGACACAACATCTTACCAGTGTCACACAAGACACAACATCTTACCAGTGCCACACAAGACACAACATCTTACCAGTGTCACACAAGACACAACATCTTACCAGTGTCACACAAGACACAACATCTTACCAGTGTCACACAAGACACAACATCTTACCAGTGTCACACAAGACACAACATCTTACCAGTGTCAAAAAAGACACATCTTCATTTCAGGTACATAGTCTCAGGTACACAATCTCAGGTACAACAGTCAGTACGGTGAATAAGCCAGTAGATATAGTCTAAGGCCGTCACCAGCACGAAGAGTCACTCTCAAGGTCTCTTGAACACTCCAGTGGAGTTCTGGGAGAGTCTAGAACACTCCAGTAGGAGTTCTGGTGTACACTCTCCATGGGAGACTCTGATGAACACTCTCCATGGGAGAGTCTGGTTAACACTCTCCAGTGGGAGAGACTGATGAACACTCTCCATGGGAGAGTCTGTTGTACATTCTCCATAGGAGAGTCTGGTTAGCACTCTCTAGTGGTGTATATGGGAGAGTCTGGTTAACACTCTCCATGGGAGAGTCTGGGTAGCACTGTCGGTCCAGCCGGCTCAGCAGTCCAACATTTTGTTTGATGACGTACCCAGTGACTGCCGGCCGGCAGGTAAACTACCCAACTACCATGTTAGGTAGGAGGCCGCAACACTGACGTGTATAGTATGCAAAGTAATGGAGAAGATTATTAGGATGAGAGTGATAGATTATAAACGACAACCAGCATGGATTCAGGGAAGGCAAAATCCTGTGTCACGAACCCTCTGGAGTTTTACGACAAGGTAACAGAAGCAAGACACGAGAGAGAAAGGTGGGTTGACTGCATTTTCTTGACTGCAAAAAGGCCTTCGACACAGTTCCCCACAGGAGATTAGTGTAGAAGCTAGAGGATCAGGCACGTATAACAGAAAGAGCACTGCAATGGATCAGAGAATACCTGACAGGGAGGCAACAACGAGTCATGGTACGAGATGAGGTATCACAATGGGCGCCTGTGACGAGCGGAGTTCCACAGGGGTCAGTCCTAGGACCAGTGCTGTTCTTGGTATATGTGAATGACATGACGGTAGGGATAGACTCAGAAGCGTCCCTGTTTGCATACGATGTGAAGTTAATGAGAAGAATCAAATCAGATGAAGATCAGGTAGGGCTACAAAGCGACCTGGACAGGCTGGACACATGGTCCACCAACTTGCTAATCGAATTTAACCCAGACAAATGCAAAGTCATTAAGATCGGGGAAGGGCAAAAATGACCGCAGACTGATAATATGCTAGGTGGCCAAAGACTGCAAACCTCACTCAAGGAGAAAGATCTTGGGGTGAGTATAAAACCGAGCACGTCTCTGGAAGCACACATCAACCAGATAACTGCTGCAGCATAAGGGCGCCTGGTGAACCTGAGAATAGCGTTCCGATACCTCAGTAAGGAATCGTTCAAGACACTGTACACCGTTTATGTCAGGCCCATACTGGAGTATGCAGCACCAGTTTGGAACCCCCTCCTGGTCAAGCACGTCAAGAAATTAGAGAAAGTGCAAAGGTTTGCAACAAGGTTAGTTTCTGAGCTAAGGGAAATGTCCTACGAAGAAAGTTTAAGGAAAATCGGCCTGCCAACATTGGAGGACAGGAGGGTTAGGGAAGACATGATACCGACATACAAAATACTGCGAGGAATTGATAAGGTGGAGAGAGACAGGATGTTCCAGAGAGGGAACACAGACACAAGGGGTCACAATTGGAAGTTGAAGACTCAGATGAGTCAAAGGGATGTTTGTCATGTCAGTAATATGTATACACTTGTGTAGTGTATTAGAATTCATCTTAGCTTTATATAGCTGGTCTCTTTGCGTGTGACGTCATAGGCCTGCACATGTGTGTGCCCAGACACAGGCCTCCCTCTTATTCCTACGCAGACCTAAGGCTGGACCAGACGTACTGGGGTACCTCTCTCTCTCTCACGTAATATACCTACTACACCATCCATCCGTGAGTTTACTTCAACCATATTTGTTCTCCCAATATCCACACGACATGTTAGGAAGTATTTCTTCAGTCACAGAGTTGTCAGGAAGTGGAATAGTCTGGCAAGTGAGGTAGTGGAGGCAAGGCGAGGTATGATAAAGCTCACGGAGCAGGGAGAGAGAGAACCTAGTAGCGATCAGTGAAGAGTCGGGGCCAGGAGCTAAGTTTCGACCCCTGCAACCACAAATAGGTGAGTACACACACACCCACAGCCACACACACACACACACACAAAAAAAACGACCTTTTCTTGGACTGTTAGAAGGCTTTTGACACAGTTCCACACAAGAGATTAGTGCATACGCTGGAGGACCAGGCCGGTGTAACAGGGAAGGTGCTGGAATGGATCAGGGAATACCTGTCGGGAAGACATCAGCGAGTCATGGTACGTGGCGAGGTGTCGAGTGGGGTTCCACAGGGTCAGTCCTAGGACCGGTGCTGTTTCTGGTATTTGTGAACGACATGACGGAAGGAATAGACTCAGAAGTGTTCCTATTTGCAGATGATGTAAAGTTGATGAGAAGAATTCAATCAGGCGAGGACCAGGCAGAACTACAAAAGGATCTGCACAGGCTACAAGCCTGGTCCAGAAACTGGCTCCTGGCGTTCAACCCCACCAAGTGCAAAGTCATGAAGATTGAGGAAGGGCAAAGAAGACCGCAGACGGAGTACAGGCTAGGAAAAGGATCTTGGGGTGAGTATAACACCAGGCACATCTCCTGAGGCGCACATTAACCAAATAATTGATGCAGCATATGGGCGCCTAGCAAACCTAAGAATAGCATTCCGACATCTCAATAAGGAGTCATTCAGGACCCTGTACCCCGTGTATGTCAGGCCTATATTGGAGTATGAAGCACCAGTTTGGAACCCACTCCTAGCCAAGCCCGTAAGGAAACTAGGGAAAGTGCAAAGGTTTGCAACAAGTTTAGTCCCGGAGCTAAGGAGAGCTTAAAATCGACCTGACGACACTGGAGGACAGGAGAGATAGGGAGGATATGATAACATACTGAGAGGAATTGACAAGGTGGACAGAGACAGGATGTTCCAAAGATGGGACACAGAAACAAGGGGTCACAATTGGAAGTTGAAGGCTCAGATGAATCACAGGGATGTTCGGAAATGTTTCTTCAGTCACATCCCTTTGAGAAGTGATGTAGTGGAGGCAGGATCCATACATAGCTTTAAGAAGAGGTATGATAAAGCTCATGGAGCAGGAAGAGTGACCTAGTGGCGACCAGTGAAGAGGCGGGGCCAGGAGCTGTGAATCGACCCCTGCAACCACATATAGGTGAGTACATATAGGTGGGTACATATAGGTGAGTACATATAGGTGAGTACATATAGGTGAGTACATATAGGTGAGTACATATAGATGGGTACATATAGGTGGGTACATATAGGTGGGTACATATAGGTGAGTACAGAGCAACTCAAAATAGAGGAATGTCGTCCTGGTACATTTTCAACTTCCCAACCACAACCTCTTCCCCAAAGGATAAAATTAGCATAAAATGAATACCACCACTTGGTTCTAATTTACCTTTCTATTGCTGCTGGTGTGTCTGCTGGCGTGTCTGCTGGCGTGTCTGCTGGTGTGTCTGCTGGTGTGTCTGTTGGCGTGTCTGCTGATGTGTGTGCTGGTGTGTGCTCATGTGACTGCTTGTGTGTCTGCTGGTGTGTGGCTGCTAGTGTGTCTGGTTTTGTGTATGCCCATGTGTGCTCTTGTGTCTGCTGGTGTGGCTGCTGTTGTGGCTGCTGGTGTGTCTGCTGGTGTGGCTGCTGTTGTGGCTGCTGGTGTGTCTGCTGGTGTGGCTGCTTATGTGTATGCTGGAATGGTTGGTGGTGTTGCCGGTGGTGTGGGTAGTGGTGTGGCTGGTGTTGCTCGTGCTGTGGCAGGTGGTATGGTAGTGTGACTGGTGGTAGTGTGGCTGATGTTACTCATGGTGTTGCTGGTGTTATGTTTGGTAGTGTGGCTGGTGTCACTTATGCTGTTGCTGGTGTTATGCTTGGTAGTGTGGCTGGTGTTGCTTGTGCTGTGGCAGGTGGTATGGTAGTGTGACTGGTGGTAGTGTGGCTGATGTTACTCATGCTGTTGCTGGTGTTATGGTTGGTAGTGTGGTTGCTGGT
Source organism: Cherax destructor (assembly GCA_009830355.1). Classification (NCBI taxonomy): domain Eukaryota; kingdom Metazoa; phylum Arthropoda; class Malacostraca; order Decapoda; family Parastacidae; genus Cherax; species Cherax destructor. The sequence continues at coordinate 96,294 of WNWK01006021.1, read as the reverse complement.
AGTGTGGCTCGTGTTATGGTTGGTAGTGTGGTTGCTGGTAGTGTGGCTGGTGTCACTTATGCTGTGGCTGGTGTTATGGTTGGTAGTGTGGCTAGTGTTGCTCGTGCTGTGTGGCTGGTTTTATGGTTGGTAGTGTGGTTGCTGGTATTGTTGCTGGTGTTACTCATGTTGTGACTGGTGTTATGGTTGGTAGTGGGTTTTTCAACTTTAGATTAAACTTTTTTCTGATAATATTACAAAGTGGGGTTTACATATTTTATGGTATTTGTACATATTATGAAATAATTATTACAAGAAGGCCAATAGTATGCCTAGGTATGCCTAGGTATGCCTTGGCATTTCAGGCAGTCTTATACTAGATCGTACTCTATAGTGACACAATAATTATACTGGTATTAAGTTTAGATAATTGTAGTGATTAACTAGGTTTACAAAATTGAGGTAGTTCAAAATATTTAAGAATTTAACAATTAGTTTATATATTAATGGAAATGGTGACGTGTTGGCATGATACAGTTTCTATATTGGAGTGTCTTAGGCAAACTTATGACTAGCTTAAGAATTATGAAGCAATAGTTGTATTAAAATTTAGTTTACAGTCATGTGCAAATTAAGGGGAATCACAGATATCAATAAGTGTATTTTGTTGTGGATATGTGCAAGATAAAGTAGTTTTCATGTGGTTAGCTACTGGTTAGGTGCGTAAGTGAGATAAGATGTTTTTTAACGGTGCTTTTGAAAATGGAGGTTGTGTCTGCAGTTCTAGAGTTTTCAGGCAGGGAGTTCCAGATTTTAGGCCCTTTTATGTACATTGAATTTTTGTATAGATTTAGCCGGACACGGGGAATGTCAAAGAGATGTTTGTGTCTGGTATTATGTCTATGGGTCCTGTCACAACTGTCAATAAAATGTTTTAGTTCAGGGTTAATGTTGGAATTTATGGTTCTATAAATGTAGATTGCAGAGTAGTAAGTATGGATGTTCTGAACAGTGAGTAAGTTTAGGTCTTTGAAGAGTGGAGGGGGGGTGTTGCCTAGCGTTGGATTACGTGATAATTCTTACTGCGGCTTCTTGTTGGGTTATTATTGGCTTTAGGTGGGTAATTGCTGTTGATCCCCATGCGCAAATGGCATATGTGAGGTAGGGATAGATGAATGAGTAGTATAGTGTGAGTAGGGCTGATTGAGGTACATAGTAACGTATCTTAGAGAGGATCCCCACAGTTTTGGACACTTTCTTTGTTATGTGTTGGATATGGGTGCTGAATTTCAGGTTGCTGTCAAGGTGAAGGCCCAGGAATTTGCCCTCATTATGTTTAGCAATAGGTGTAGTGTTGATCTTAATGTTTAATTATGCATCACCCGCTCTGTTACTAAACATAATATAGAAGGTCTTATAAGTGTTGAGTGTAAGTGTATTGGCTGTCATCCATGTAGATATTTTTAGTAATTGGTCGTTAACAATGGTGTTGAGCGTGGCAAGATTTGGGTGGGAGATGACATAAGTTGTGTCGTCAGCAAAGAGTATTGGTTTCAGGTGTTGTGATACATTGGGAAGATCATTGATGTATAAGAGTAAGAGCAGGGGACCAAGGACACTTCCCTGTGGTACTCCAGTATCAAGTGGTCGTGTCGAGGAGGTTGTGTCTTTTATGGTGACATTCTGGTACCTATTAGTAAGGTAGGATTTGAAATATTCAAGTGATAGTGGTCAAGTTTGTGGAGTAGGATGCCGTGGTTTACTCTGTCGAAAGCTTTCCTTAGGTCAATACAAAGTCCTAATGAATATTCCTTATTTTCAAGTGCTGTGTAAAGCAGGTCTATCTTTTTTACGATTGCATCGTTAGTGCTTTTATTTTTTCTGAAGCCAAATTGGCAGGGGTTGAGTATGCTTTGTGTCGTTATAAACGAGTATAATCTCTTGTGCACAAGTTTCTCGAATATTTTGGATAGCAACGGTAAGTTTGATATTGGCCTATAGTTATTTACGTCTGTGGGGTCACCACCTTTGTGTATTGGTGTAACCCTCGCTGTTTTAAGTAGTGTCGGAAAAGTGCTAGTTTCTAGTGATTTGTTAAAAAGTAATGAAATAGCATGTGAAAGGACATAGGCGGCTCGCTTGTATAATAATGGTGGGACTTGAGACAGATTCCCTGATTTATTTTTAAGTGACTTGATTATCATGGTGACTTCAGTGGGTTCAGTAGGTGCAAGATAGAAGGAGGATGGGAAATTCCCATCTAGGTAATCACTTGCTCGGGCGTTGGTACCTGGGAAGATTTGAGCCTATGGTTGATAAGAAGTCATTTATCTTGTTTACTGTATCAATAGGCTGTAGTGGTGTTTCGTTTGGTTTAGTTAGGACAATATCCCTAGTTTTTTTCCAGTTTGTGGAGCCCATAATCTGTGAGAGTGTTTTCCAGGTCTTTTTATATCTCCTCTTGTTTCAGTGAATCTGCTGGAGTAGTACAATTGTTTGGCTATTTTTATTAGTTTGGTGAGAACTGATGAATAGTGTTTAATAAAATCTTTGTGTATGAAGCCCTGTCTATATTGCTTTTCATATTGATGGTTCTTGTTAATGAATTTTAGTAAGCTGTTAGTTAGCCATGGGCAGCCTAGCCGTTTATTCGTAATCTGTTTCATTTATATAGGATAATGTTGTATAGTCTAAGTAATTTATTAAGAAAATTGTCTGTCCATTCATCGATACCCTTGGCATTGGAGAATTCTATAGCCCAGTCAACCGTCTCTAGTTCTGTTGTGAAGTTATTTATTGAGGCCTCGTCATGGAGTCTAAATGAAACGTTGGTGTATTCTAGTGGTGGTTTACTAATGTGTGTTAAGAGGAAGGTGGGGTAGTGGTCTGTAGTGCTGTCTGTTATTATCCCTGATTTAAGGGCGGCTAGGATATTGGTCCATATATGGTCGATTATGGTTGCACTCATCTCAGTAAGCCTGGTTGGTTTAGTTATTGTTGGTATGAGAAGTGTGTTGTTCATATTGTTGATGAAGTCAGTTACTGGCTGGTCATCTGGTACGCCAAGGTTGATGTTGAAGTCTCCAGCTAAGATAAGGTGGTGTTTGTTCATTTGGTTGTTTGTTATTAGCGTTTTTAGTTTATCGCTAAAATTTGGGATGTTTGTATGAGGCATCCGGTATATGGCCCCGATTGTAATAGGAGTCTTAATTTTTTTTGCAGTAAAATTAGCAAAAATATATTCTCCATATTCATCACTATAGCAAGCGGTGTATTGCTGTGTATCCTGGTAGCGAGTAGATAAATATTGTATCCTGCTTAAGCCAGGTTTCAGTAAGAACAATACATGTGAAGGTTGTCTTTAGGGAATCAAGGAGGGCAAGGAGGTCATCATAGTGTTTGCTTAAGGATCGGATGTTGTAGTTAAGAACTGTTATACTTTTAGCAGTATTTAGGACAGTGGGGGCTTGTGATGCTGTGTAGTAGAGTCAGTTACTTTCCAGTAAATTTTGATTGGGTGTTAGATTATATAGGTTTAGATCAGGGTCGACGTGATCGTTTATTATTTAGGTTAAATAGCAATTTTTTATATCATGTATAGTGTCGTGAATTATATTACTGATATCTGTAGTAAGGGGATGTTTGGACAAGTATATAGCTAATGCACATTGGTCAAATAGAGTATAGTAACAAATAAACATAATGGAATTGGTATTGACTATGTATTAAGCTAGAATGAATTAAAGTATAACTAGATATAAACTAATAAGATAGAATTACAAAATAAAGTAGCACCAGACTGTCCCTTATAATTGCACTAAGGAATAGTTGCAAACACGTATATATATAGGTATAACACAGGTTTATACAAAAGTATAATAAAAAATAAATAAAAAAATTGCATTGAATTGGGTGTAAGTAATATGATTGTAAGATGGTACAAAACAGATATTAAAAAAAAAATGGAATATTTGCAACAAGTTATAAAAAAGTATTATAGACTAAGATGAGGCAATGAGGTGGTAAATTATAAATAAATTATAAAGTATTAGAAATAATTAAGAAAGATTTGTTGATATAAAAAAAATAGACTATGAGGTAGAGTTGTAGCTAAATATAAAAGCTGCGATATTTGGCAATAGTAGGTTAATAAAAATAAAAGTATAAAATAAAATTGGGCAATAAAGCATAAACTAAAAAATAGGTCAATAATAACAATTTTAAAATAAAATTGGGCAATAAATCTTGAATATTTGGCAATAATAGGTTAATAAAAACAAAAGTATAAGATAAAGTTGGGCAATAAAGTATAAAAAAAGGTAGGGCAATAAAAGGTTAAGATAGAATTGGGGGGCAATGATGTGGTGAGTTGTAAATATATGGTAAAGTAGAAGTAATAATAATAATAAAGAGATTTTGTAGTTATTAAATACAATTATGACTATGAAGTAGAATGGTAATTGAATACAAAGTGAAATTTAAAATTAAAATAACTATGAGGTAGAATGGTAATTGAATACAAAAGTGAAAATTCAAAAGTAGTAAGGGGGTATTAGGGGAACAACATTTATGGTAGTATATAAATGTTACAGGATGATTCATAAGACTGTTCGTGGACGGTGGGTATAAACTGCCTTTTATTCTGATTCTGTTAACCCAGCAGGTAGTGTGGCTGGTGGTGCTCGTGCTGTGGCTTGAAGTGTGGTTGGTAGTGTAGCTGGTGTTGTTCGTGCTGTGGCTGATGGTGTGGTTGGTAGTGTGGCTGGTGTTGCTCGTGCTGTGGCTGATGGTGTGGTTGGTAGTGTGGCTGGTGGTGCTCGTGCTGTGGCTGATGGTGTGGTTGGTAGTGTGGCTGGTGGTGCTCGTGCTGTGGCTGAGGGTGTGGTTGGTAGTGTGACTGGTGGTAGTGTTGCTGGTGGTGCTCGTGCTGTGGCTGGAAGTGTGGTTGGTAGTGTGGCTGGTGGTAGTGTGGCTGGTGGTATGGTTGGTAGTGTGGTTGCTGTTAGTGTGGCTGGTGTTGTTCGTGCTGTGGCTGGGGGTACGGTTGGTAGTGTGGCTGGTGTTACTCGTGCTGTGGCTGATGGTGTCGTTGGTAGTGTGGCTGGTGGTAGTGTGGCTGGTGGTGCTCGTGATGTGGCTGATGGTGTGGTTGGTAGTGTGGTTGCTGGTAGTGTGGCTAGTGTTGCTCGTGCTGTGGCTGGGGGTATGGTTGGTAGTGTGGCTGGTGTTGCTCATGCTGTGGCTGGGGGTATGGTTGGTAGTGTGGCTGGTGTTACTCGTGCTGTGGCTGGGTTTATGGTTGGTAGTGTGGCTGGTGTTACTCGTGCTGTGGCTGGGGGTATGGTTGGTAGTGTGGCTGGTGTTACTCGTGCTGTGGCTGGGGGTATGGTTGGTAGTGTGGCTGGTGTTACTCGTGCTGTGGCTGGGGGTATGGTTGGTAGTGTGGCTGGTGTTACTTGTGCTGTGGCTGGGGGTATGGTTGGTAGTGTGGTTACTGGTGTGATTGATGGTTGGAGATGCTGCTAGTGGAGATTATGATGGTGTTGCTAGTAGTGCTGTTGGTGGTACTGCTAGAAGTGCTGTTGGTGGTACTGCTAGAAGTGCTGTTGGTGGTACTGCTAGAAGTGCTGTTGATGGTACTGCTAGAAGTGCTGTTGGTGGTACTGCTAGTAGTGCTGTTGGTGGTACTGCTAGAAGTGCTGTTGGTGGTACTGCTAGAAGTGCTGTTGGTGGTACTGCTAGAAGTGATGTTGGTGGTACTGCTAGTAGTGCTGTTGGTGGTACTGCTAGAAGTGCTGTTGGTGGTACTGCTAGAAGTGCTTTTGGTGGTACTGCTAGAAGTGCTGTTGGTGGTACTGCTAGAAGTGCTGTTGGTGGTACTGCTAGAAGTGCTGTTGGTGGTACTGCTAGAAGTGCTGTTGGTGGTACTGCTAGAAGTGCTGTTGGTGGTACTGCTAGAAGTGCTGTTGGTGGTACTGACAGCGGGGCTGTTGCTAGTAATGCTGGTAGTGCTGCTGGTGGTACTAGAAGTTGTGCTGTTGGTAGTATTGCTAGTGGTGCTGCTGAGGACATTTATGTTGCTATTGGTCGTATATGCTAGTGGTGCTGGTAGTGGTGTTGATTGTGCTGGTAGTGATGCTGATAGTCCTGGTAGTGGTGCTGATTGTGCTGGTAGTGGTGCTGATAGTCCTGGTAGTGGTGCTGATGAGGCTGGTAGTGGTGCTGATGGTGCTGGTAGTGGTGCTGATGGTGCTGGTAGTGGTGCTGATGGTGCTGGTAGTGGTGCTAATGGTGCTGGTAGTGGTGCTGATGGTGCTGGTAGTGCTGGTAGTGATGCTGGTAGTGGTGCTGATGGTGCTGGTAGTGGTGCTGATGGTGCTGCTAGTGGTGCTGATAGTCCAGGTAGTGGTGCTGATGAGGCTGGCAGTGATTCTGATAGTGCTGCTAGTGGTACTGATGGTGATGCTAGTGGTGCTGATGATGGTGCTGATGGTGCTGCTAGTGGTCTTGCAGGTGCTGTTGCTGTTTGTGTTGCTGTTATGCTTTAAGTGATGCTGCTGCTACTGACTCTGATGCTAGTGATGCTACTTGCTAGTGTTGCATGTGCTGATGCCGGTGGTGGTGCTACTTATGCTGTTAGTGATGCTGGTAGTGTTCCTACTAGCGTTGGTGGTGATGGTACTCCCAATGATGCTACTCAGGTGCTTCTAGTATTGTACTGATGGTACTGCTAGTACTCCTGATGGAGCAGCTGGTATTGCTGCTAGTTTTGCTGCTGGTGCAGCTGCTAGTGCTGCTGCTGCTGCTGTGACTAGCAGTGCTGCTGTTGACACTGATTCTAGTTGTTGCACTGATAGCCCTGCTAGTTAGGCTGGAGTGCTACTAAGGATGTTACTAGTGGAGCTGCTGGTCGTGATGCTAGTGGTGCTGCTAGTGGTGATATTAGTGGAGCTGCAGGTGGTGACGCTAGTGGTGCTCCTTGTGGTGATGCTAGTGATGCTACTGGTGTTGATGCTATTGGTGCTGCTAGTGATGCTTCTAATGATACTAGTGATGCTGCTAGTGGTGATGCTATTGATGCTGCTGGTGGTGATACTTTTGGTGTTGTTAGAATTTATGCTACTGGTGATGTTAGTGATCCTAGTGGTGATGCTGTTGGTGATGCTATTGGTCCTGATGGTGGTGATACTATTAGTGATGCTGGTGGAGATACTAGTTGTGCTGTTAGTGATGATACTAGTGGTCCTGCTGCTGGTGATCCTAGTGCTGCTGATGATGGTGACGCCAGTAATGCTAGTTGTGCTGTTGTTGGTGACGCTAGTAGTGATTCTGATGGTGAGGCTAGTGTTCCTGCTGATGCTAGTGGTCCTACTAGTCGTGATGCTAGTGGATAAACACATAAGCAGTATAATGTGATCCTTTATTGACAACGTTTCGCCCACGCAGTGGGCTTTATCAAGTCACAAACAGATCTACCTGGATAAAAGATATATGAGTATTTATCACATGCAACATTCTCCACCTGACTAAATCCTATAAATACTCATGTATCTTTTATTCAGGTAGATCTGTTTGTGACTTGATAAAGCCCACTGCGTGGGCGAAACGTTGTCAATAAAGGGTCACATTATACTGCTTATGTGTTTATCTTTCCACCGTGATGCTAGTGGTGGTGCTGATGGTAATGCTAGGGGGTCCTGCTAGTGGTAATGCTAGATGTGCTGCTGACGGTGATGCTTGTGGTGAAGCTAGTGGTCCTGCTAGTGGTGATGCTAGTTGTGATGATAGTGTTGATGCTAGTTTCGTTGCTAGTGGTTGTGCCAGTTTTGATGCTAGCTGTGCTGCTAGTTTTGTTCTTGGGTGGTGCTGATAGTGGTGATGCTAGTGTTGATGCTAGTTGTAATGTTAATAATGATGCTAGTGGTGCTGTCGGAGATGATGCTAGTGGTGATGCTAGTGGTACTACTACCTGGAGTTTACTTGGAAGGTATTCTGGGGATCAACGCCCCCGCGGCCCGGTCCATTACCAGGCCTCCCGGTGGATCAGGGCCTGAACAACTAGGCTGTTACTGTTGGCCGCACGTAGCCCAACGTACGAAGCACAGCCCGGCTGATCCGGCAGAGACTTTAGGTATCTATTAGCTCCCTCTTGAAGACAACCAGGGATCTGTTGGTAATTCCCCTTATGGCTGGAGGGAGGCTGTTGAACAGTCATGGATCCCGGACACTTACTGTGTTTTCTCTTAGTGTATTAATGGCGCCCCTACTTTTCATTGGGGTGTATTTTACACCACCTGCCCAGTCTTTTGCTTTCGTTGGGAGTGATTTCTGTTTGAAGATTAGGGACCAGTCCCTCTAGGATTCTCCAGGTGTAGATTATGATGTATCTCTCTCGCCTGCTCTCCATTGAGTACAAATCAAGTGCTTCCAAGCGTTCCCAATAGTTACTGTTTGACAGAACTTATATGTGCCGTAAAGGTCCTTTGTATATTATCTAGGTCTGCGATTTCACCTGCCTTGAATGGAGATGTTAATGTACAGTAATATTCCAGCCTAGAGGGAACAAGTGATTTAAAAACATTCATCAATGGCTTGGCATGTCTTGTTTTGAACGTTCTCATTATCCTCCTATCATTTTCCTCGCAGATGTGATATTGGCACTGTTGTGATCCTTGAAGGTGAGATCCTCAGACATTACCACTCCCAAGTCCTTCACATTACATTTCCGCTCTATTGTGTGATTAGAGTTTGTAGTATACTCAGTTCTAGCTATTATTTCCTAAAGTTTCCCATAACGGAGTTGTTGGAATTTGTCTTCATTGAACATCATATTGTTCTTCGTTGCCCATTGGAAAACTTGATTTATATCTTCTTGGAGATTAACAGTGTCCTCAATGGATGATAGTCTCATGCAGATCTTAGTATCGTCTGCAAAGGATGACACGGTACCATGGTGTACATCTGTCTATGTCTGATATGAGGATGAGGAACAGGATGGGGTCGAGTACTGTACCTTGTGGGACAGAGCTTTTCACTATGGCAGCTTCCAATTTAACTCTGCTCACCACTATTCGTGTTCGATTGGTTGGAAAGTTAAAGATCCATCTGCCCACTTCGCCAGATATCCCTTCAGAACGCATTTTATGCGCTATTACACCATGATCGCATTTGTCGAAAGATTTTTGCAAAATCTGTGTATACTACATCTACATTCTGTTTGTTTTCCAGTGCATCCAGGACCATATCATAGTGGTCCAGTAGCTGCGAGAGGCAGGAGCGGCCTGCTCTAAAGCCATGTTGTCCTGCATTGTGCAATCCATGGGCTAGTGGTGCTGCTGGAGTGATGCTAGTGGTGGTGGTGATGCTAGTGATGCTAGTGGTGGTAATGCTAGTGGTGCTGTTGGTGATATCAGTGGTTCTGCTAGTGGTGATGCTATAGACTCTTCTAGTGGTGATCCTAGTGGAACTGATGGTCGTGATGCTAATGATGATCCTAGTGGCGCTGGTGATGCTAGTGGTCCTGCTAATGGTAATGCTAGTGGTGATGGTGATGCTACCTGTGCTACTGGTGTTGATGCTATTGGTGCTGATAATCTGCTAGTGATGTTAGTGGTATTGCTAGTGGTGCTGCTAGTTGTGTCGCAAGAGGAGATGCTGATAATGATGATGCTAGTGGTGGTGGTGGTGGTGATGGCAGTGTTGCTGTTGTTGGTGATCCTAGTGCGGGTGCTGGTAGTGATGACAGTAGTGGTGCTGGTTGTGATGCTAGTGCAGGACGTGATGCTGATGGTACTTTTTCTTTCAACACGTCGGCCGTTTCCCACCGAGGTGGGGTGGCCCAAAAGGAAAAACGAAAGTTTCACCTTTTACATTTAGTAATATATACAGGAGAAGGGGTTACTAGCCCCTTGCACCCGGCATTTTAGTCGCCTCTTACGACACGCATGACTTACGGAGGAAGAATTCTGTTTCACTTCCCCATGGAGATAAGAGGAAATAAGAACAAGAACTAGTAAGAAAATAGAAGAAAGCCCATAGGGGTGTGTATATATATGCTTGTACATGAATGTGTAGCGTGACCTAAGTGTAAGTAGAAGTAGCAAGACGTACCTGAAATCTTGCATGTTTATGAGACAGAAAAAAGACTACAACAATCCTACCATCATGTAAAACAATTACAGCCTTTCGTTTTACACTCACTTGGCAGGACGGTAGTACCTCCCTGGGTGGTTGCTGTCTACCAACCTACTACCTAGGATGGTACTATTTGCTTTTATAATTTTGCACAAAGTAACTCACACTGCTTTTAATGTATTGTGAGTTAGAGAACTGTCAAGAATTTCGCTTAGTAATAAGTTTTGGAAAAATAAACACATAAGCAGTATAATGTGATCCTTTATTGACAACGTTTCGCCCACGCAGTGGCTTATCGAGTCACAGACAGATCTACCTGGAAAATGAGCAACATAGAGATATATATAGGAAGTCAGTGAGAATGCTGGTCAGATGGAAAGCTGCATGTGAATCTTAGTAGTGTGAAAACATAGGTGACTTAAAGGACCTGCAGTGTACCATTCTTGAGTTCTAGGTGGGATAGCGTTGAAGAAGTTTCTTGGCATGGTTCAGCTATGTTGTAGAAGCCGTTGTTCTGGTTAAGTTGTTGGACATACAGATGAGTGATGATTCTAGGATTCTTCATCTGTATGTCCAACAACTTTAACCAGAACAACGGCTTCTACAACATAGCTGAACCTATTGCCAAGAAACTTCTTCAACGCTATCCCACCTAGAACTCAAGAATGGTATACTGCAGGTCCTAATCACATTTCCTATGAGCACAAAGCTCATCAACATCTCCACATGTACATACAGCCTTGTTGTCTTTTCCAGATGGCAGCGACTGTAGTACCTCCTGGGGGGGCTTGTCAACAAGATACTACTGCTTATGTGTTTATTTTTTATTTATTCGTATTTAATACCATTTATTTCAGTAATAAGTTTTGCTGTCCAGTACGAAGACTTCCAAACGACTCCCAGCTACGTAAGACTTCAGCCGACTCACCAGCTACGTAAGACTTCCAACACGACCTCACCAGCTACGTAAGACTTCCAGCACGACCTCACCAGCTGCGTAAGACTTCCAGCACGACCTCACCAGCTACGTAAGACTTCTAGCACGACCTCACCATCAACGTAAGACTTCCAGCACGACCTCACCAGCTACGTAAGACTTCTAGCACGACCTCACCATCAACGTAAGACTTCCAGCACGACCTCACCAGCTACGTAAGACTTCTAGCACGACCTCACCATCAACGTAAGACTTCCAGCACGACCTCACCAGCTACGTAAGACTTCTAGCACGACCTCACCATCAACGTAAGACTTCCAGCACGACCTCACCAGCTACGTAAGACTTCTAGCACGACCTCACCATCAACGTAAGACTTCCAGCACGACCTCACCAGCTACGTAAGACTTCCAGCACGACCTCACCAGCTACGTAAGACTTCCAGCACGACCTCACCATCAACGTAAGACTTCCAACACGACCTCACCAACTACATAAGACTTCCAGCACGACCTCACCATCTTTGTGAGACTTTACCTGATATAGCTAACCAAACATGATACAACAAACATTACCTGCTGCAGTAAACCTCACATAAGAACATAAGAAATGAGGAACACTGTAGTAGGCCTGTTGGCCGATACTGGGCAGGTCCTTCACAAATCCAACCCACTTTAGTTCTACCCTAACAATAAGCTCTGTGCAAGTCCCACTCAAATCCTGCTGCAGTAAACCTCACCTGCTCAAGAGTTGGACCAGGAATTAGCAAGTTGGTTGTGATGACGTTCTATGTATCAAGGTTGCATCATGTTGCTGTGTCTGGCAAGTTGTATATCGGTGGTATTGAATACCGACAATGTCCTCGTCTGCTGCACATCCTGACTACAGTATATAAGCACCAGTCTTCCTGCCTGTGTTACAGATTCTACAAGACACGGTCCTCACCACTTGTTCCGAGGCTGAGAGACTGACTATCTCATCTTCCACTATTTCCTGTGTATATTTCTTTCATGTCCGTGTATTGTATTGATAAACCACTGGATGGCGAAACGTCTACAAGTAAAGATACCCAGAAGTTGCATATGTGTCTAATTCATTACAGAGTATTGCCTGCTATAAAAGACTAGCTGTTACAAAATACCTCATTTGCTAGAAAAGGCCTCATATTTTACTGAAGCCCTTGCCTGCTACAGGGCGCCTACCACTCAAACTCGCCTCCTACAGGAGGCCTACGTAAGACACTCAGCCAAAAATTCGTGGTGATTTAGTGTATGTTTTGTCAAATAACTCCTTCAGGAACAGGCCCCGGCCTGACAAGCTCTCCTGGAAGAGGTTAAGTTGATCAGCGGGGAGAGGGAGGTAGAGAGCAGACGGGACGACCCACATCAGTCAACAACCTTATTACTGTACCTTAGCGGAGAAGACATCTTCAGGCTTCCACACACTGCTGCTGGGGTTAAAAGGAAGTAAAGGGAAGAAAATAATAGTACATATTAATGGTAGGAAAAACAGACAACAAGAGCTATCACTATGCATATCAAGGCTCGCTTAAAACAGACAACAGGAGGCATTATGATACATATTAAGGCTCGCTTAAAACAGTCTTGCTTCCCATAATTATTTTTATATGGGTAAGATTAGAATTAAAGATTGAGACACTTATATTGCATAAGTGTCTCAATCTTCAACTTGTCGGGTTTCAAACCATTTATCACATTTGTCAGACACTGCAACATCATGGGATTTTGATACAAGAAATTCTGCAACACTTGTCCAACCTTTGGACGAAGACCTACTTACACTAGTGGATGGTCCCACTGTGATCCCGCCTGCTGCTTCCACTCACCTGACTACAGTATATAAGTCACTTCTCCGGCCATATGCTGTACTTTCTGCAAGACTGATGGACTGAACATATCGATTCCAAGCTGAGGGACTGATTACCTCAAACTCCTCTCCTTACACCTTTCTGCTTTGTACTGGACTGATGAAGCCACTGTGTGGCGAAACGTTTCTTCAATAAAGATTCAACTTGTCGGGCTTCAAAACCATTTATCACAAGATTAGAATTGTTTTTCAATTAGTTTGGTGTATAAGCTTGGGAATACCACGAGTGTCAGCTACCTTACTCAGTGTGATGACACTTACGTTAAGGCAGCATACACTTGGTGTATTTCTATGTTGCTGGATTAGTTATTCAGTGTCCCTTGAATGAGGATAACTTTAGTGGTAATCCATTTCTTTTTCGTCAGCCATGATTTTCTTTCATTAACTTGTGAACACACCTTCCAATCATCTTCAAGCTTTCAAAGCAGGTTTATCTGTTTTAGAATTAGGTTCCAACTGTCATAGGTGCTAACTTACTAATTTTATTGGATAAATGAGTAAACGTACAAACTTGAGAATACCAAACTTTCAGGATTGTTGTACCTCACATTGAATAAAGTTCGTATTCCTACTGGGTCGCCAATTTGCAAATTTTGACAAGACAAAGAGGTGGCATTTTTCGTACATTGTATTTTGGAATGATAGGGGGGTGATGTTATGGAAGACGTGGGATAACTCTCGCATCGCGTAGCAACCCTAGCACATATAGATTTTACATACATTTCGCAATGAAATCTGCCAACCTATAATGGGAGACTTCAATAAGGCGATACGGATATTGTCAAGCAATCCGCTATGGATTCATTATCTACGAGGGAATCAAAGGGCTCGTTCCAGCAGAAATTGCTATTACTCTCAGGTCTGGCTGTCACACAGATTCAGAGAGCAAGTCTAAGCGAGAAGGAAAAACCGTAGGTTGTGAAGTTATCAATAAGTGATAAGGAGAGGTTAGAGAGATGTAGTAAACAAACGGGGAGTGTGCATTGGAAAGGGAAGAGAAACGCATGAGAAGAGAATAGTAGGAGAAGGGAAGTGTAGATAGAAATGAGAAGGTCGTCATGTCCTCATTGACATGAATACCTGTTTAGCGGAAGAGACAGTGAGGTGCTCATCTTATCTTCCTCCCTCCAGGAGTCTCACCACAATCATTGTTACAAAAAGCGACATCTATAAAGTATACACATCTCCAGATGTGTATACTTTAAAAAAAGGTCGCCCAATGAATATATAAGATTTGAAGATGAACCTAAATTGTCTTTAAGCCTGGCAATTTTTTATTCATATAACATTGTCCAGAATCGATTAAATTTACCAACAAAAGTGAATTTGAAAGGCTAAACTATTATTTAATTACCTGGTAATATTATCAAAATAAAATCGGTTTAAGTTTCTTTAATAACCTTATTTTAAAAAGCTATAAGCTTCCATTTCATCCTTTTCTGTAATTATTTTCATATAAAAAAAGCGTTATCAAGTAAATTATTGGCAATGGAAAGCTTCGAACTATAGACCAATAAGCCTTACCTCCATAGTTGGAAAATTCATGGAATCAATAATTGCCGAGGCAATTAGTAGCCATCTTGAAAGGCATAAATTGATTAATGAATCTCAGCACGGTTTTACAAAAGGGGCGTTCCTGTCTTACGAATTTACTATTTTTTTTCACTAAGGTATTTGAGGAGGTAGATCATGGTATTGAATATGGTATTGTGTATATGGACTTCAGTAAGGCTTTCGATAGAGCTCAATCAGAGGCTATTGAAGAAACTTAAGGCACACAGAAAAGGAGGGAAAAAATTTTCCTTGGTAGAGGCATGGTTGACAAATAGGCAGCAGAGAGTTTACATAAATGGGAAGAAATCAGAATGAGGGCACGTCACAAGCGGTGTTCTACAGGGGTCAGTGTTGGGCACCTTGTTGTTGACAATTTACATAAACGACATAGATGAAGGAATATATAGCGACATAAGCAAGTTTACTGATGACACCAAAATAGGCCGTCCAATTCATTCTAATGAGAACATTTGAGCACTCCAGGATTATTTGAATAGAGTGATGCAGTGGTCAGAGAAGTGGCAGATGCAGTTTAATGTAGACAAATGCAAAGTTCAAAATGTTGGTCAGGAAAATAACCATGCCACATATAAACTAAATAATGTAGATCTTAATATTACGGATTGCGAAAAGGATTTAGGAATTTTGGTTAGCAGTAAACTGAAACCAAGACAACAGTGCATAAGTATTCGCAATAAAGCTAATAGAATCATTGGCTTCATATCAAGAAGTATAAATAATAAAAGTCCTCAGGTTTGTTCTTTAACTCTATATATCGTTGGTAAGGCCTCATTTAGATTATGCTGCACAGTTTTGGTCACCGTATTACAGAATGGATATAAATGCACTGGAAAACGTACAAAGGAGGATGACAAAGTTGATCCCATGTATCATAAATCTTCCCTATGAGGATAGACTGAGGGCCCTGAATCCGCACTCTCTAGAAAGGCGTAGAATTAGGGGGGATATGGTTGAGGTGTATAAATGGAAAACAGGAATTAATAAAGGGGATGTAAATAGCGTGCTAAAAATATCTAGCCAAGACAGGATTCGCAGCAATGGTTTCAAGTTGGAAAAGTTCAGATTCAGGAAGGATATAGGAAAGCACTGGTTTGGTAATAGAGTTGTGGATGAGTGGAACAAACTACCGAGTACTGACATAGAAGCTAAGACGTTGCGAAGTTTTAAAAATAGGTTAGATAAATACATGAGTGGGTGTGGGTTGGACCTGATCAGCTTGTGCTACTGGGTCAGTTGCCGTGCTCCTTCCTTAGTGAATGGGACCTGACCTGACTACATTAAGCCATTGGCTAAAGCCGGTGAGTGAATTGGACCTGCCTCACATGGGCCAGTAGGCCTGCTGCAGTGTTCCTTCTTTCTTATGTTCTTATGTGTAGTCCCACATCACCTGCTTGCCGTCTGTCCAGGCTTGAAGGGTGATACCATCTGAACACTTTTGGCTGCCATCAGATTTGCATATTTGGGGTGGCTCCCTTATTGCTGGGCACCCGGCTGTTGTAAGGTTTCTCTTGATAATGTTAGTAACCTCTTCATGCCTTGCAATCTTTCCCTCGGATTTACGACACACAAGACCATGGTACCCGAATCGGTCTGCTGCTTCACTGCCGCAAATGCACCTGTGTTCGGTGAGAATAGGGGCGGCAAGTCAAAGGGCAACACCAATACGGATGGTCTGTGGGTCGAGGCGTGTGCCAAGGCCAGGAGGCGGGCTCTATCCTTCGCCGACACACTCTGAAACATTGTTGAGGCTATATTCTCCACTATTGGGCCATCCCAGTGCGACTGTTTGTAGTTGTTGGTAGGGAGCAGGTCTAGTTTCAGAGCCAGTTAGATTATCCCAGATCATGGCTCCGTCAACGAACTTTTGTTCATGGACTCCAATCTTGTCCCTAAGATGTTCAGTGAGAATCGCTGCTACAAGTTCACTGGATGCAATGCATGAGGACAGAAAAGTAGGTAGTTCAGTCAGTGATGACTTGCGGACACCAATGCCTCCTAGTCTGACTGGAAGTGCAGCTTGGTCCCACTGCCCATCTTCTAGAGTAAGGTTAAGAACTTTCGTAAAAATATGCCTCAGGATACTGTCATATTCGTACAGTATAGGGTTATAATATGAAGGTGCACATCTTAAGAAATATGTTAAGCTGGGTAAATTCAAGCACTTTGTGAGAAGGTGCAAGGCATCATGGGTGTCAAGACTGTTTTTTCGTTGTTCCATTCTCCTATATATATATATATATATAAAATATATATATATATATATATATATATATATATATATATATATATATATATATATATATATATATATATATATATATATATATATATATATATATATATATATATATATATAATAGATCGTGCCGATTAGGTAAAACTGGTCAATTAGCAAGAACTCATCTGAAATTAAGTCCTTTCTAAAATTTTCTCTTATACGTTTAAAGATATTTTTTTTCATTTATGTTAATGTAAGAATTTATAATTTTGTACCAAGAGAAACTTTGAAAACCTACCTAACCTTATTACAACAAGCACAATTTAATTTAGCCTAACCCAACTAAATATATTTTAGATATGTTGACATTATTTTAATAATAAACAAACGCAATGAAATATATTTGTTTCGTTATGTTCAGAATGATTTTGGGGAAATTATTGCATACACAAATTTTCACTTGTCTTATATGGCAAGGTAAGCGTTGCTATTTAAGCCAAAATCGCAAGTTTTACCTAATCGGCACGACATATATATATATTATATATATATATATATATATATATATATATATATATATATATATATATATATATATATTGTGTGTGTGTATTTGCAGCGATGCGCAAGCCGACCAATATGGTCTACATGGTCTTAACTGTTCTAAAACCAAGGGTTGGCATGCAAGATACAATGAGGTCAACGACATCATAAAGAGAACCCTTGCTACAGCTGGATGCCCAGCCGAGAGAGAGCCTCGATCACTAGCAGCCAACATCGCCCACAACCCAGCAAACCGCCCCGACGGGATCACCATCTATCCTTGGAAGAATGGCAAGCTCTTAGCATGGGATTATACCTGTGTGTCGACACTGCCTGACACCTACATCCATCACAGTGTTGGGCGACAGGGAGGAGCTGCTGACCACAGAGAGGAGTACAAGATCGGCAAGTACAGGGACATAAGCCAACAGTATAAATTTGTCCCAGTGGGATCAGAGACCTTGGGAGCTTGGGGAAAAAATGCAACACGTTTCCTTAAAGAACTGGGTTCCAGACTCATCGACACCACCAAGGACCCAAGGGCAGCCACGTTCATGTTCCAGCGTCTCTGTGTGGCCATCCAGAGGGGAAACGCATGCTGCATTCTTGGCTCGCGTCAGGCTTCGGAGGAGCTGGAGGAGATTCATAATCTCTGACATATTGTACCATTGTTTTCATGTTCATGTTTGTGTTTTCTACAAATGTATTCTGTCTATCAATAAAGCATTTATATATATATATATATATATATATATATATATATATATATATATATATATATATATATATATATATATATATATATATAAATGCCGGGAACAATGGGCTAGTAACCCCTTTTCCTGTATAGCTTACTAAAAGAAGAAGAAGAAAACCGTCAAGGTGGGATGTTTAAATGTGCGTGGATGTTGTGCGAATGATAAGAAAGAGATGATTGTAGATGTTATGAATGAAAAGAAGCTGAAGGGGGTAGGAGATTTTCAGTAGGGAGAAATAAATGGGATTAGATCAGAGGTTTCAAATAGAGTTAGAGCTAAAGAAGGAGTGGCAATAATGTTGAATAATCAGTTATGGCAGGTAAAGAAGGAATATAAATGTATAAATTCAAGGATTATGTGGAGTAAAATAAAGGATGGATGTGAAAAGTAGGTTATAGTAAGTGTTTATGCACCTGGAGAAGAGAGAAGTGTAGAGGAGAGAGAGAGATTTTGTGGGGAGTTTTGAACCAAGTGAGAGAGTAATTGTGGTTGGGGATCTTAATGCTAAAGTGGGTAAAAATGTTGTGGATGGAGTAGTAGGTAAATTTGGGGTGCAGGGGTAAATGTAAATGGGGAACCATTAATTGAGCTATGTGTACAAAGAGGTTTGGTAATAAGTAATACATATTTTATGTAAAAGAGGATAAATAAATATACAAGGTATGATATAGCACGTAAGGAAAGTAGTTTGTTGGATTATATATTGGTGGATAAAAGGTTGATGAGTAGGCTTCAGGATGTACATGTTTATAGAGGGGCAACGGATATATCACATCATTATTTGGTTGTAGCTACAGTTAGAGTAAAATGTAGATGGGACAAAAAGAAAATGGCAACAGCAAGTAAGAGAGAGGTAAAGTGTATAAACTAAGGAGGAGGAAGTTAGGGTGAGATATAAGCAACTATTGGCAGAAAGGTGGGCTAGTGCAAGTAGGAGTAGTGGGGGGGTTGAAGAGAGTTGGGATAGTTTTAAAAATGCAGTATTAGAATGTGGGGCAGAAGTTTGTGGCTATAGGAGGGTGGGTGCAGGAGGAAAGAGGAGTGAGTGGTGGAATGAAGAAGTAAAGGGTGTGATAAAAGAGAAAAAGGTAGCTTATGAGAGGTTTTTACAAAACAGAAGTGTTAATAGAAGAGCAGAGTATATGGAGAGTAAAAGAAAGGTGAAGAGAGTGGTGAGAGAGTGCAAAAGAAGAGCGGATGAAAGAATGGGAGAGGCTCTGTCAACAAATTTTGCTGAAAACAAGAAAAAATTTTGGAGTGAGATAAACAAGGTAAGAAAGCCTAGGGAACGAATGGATTTGTCAGTTAAAAACAGAGTAGGGGAGTTAGTAGATGGGGAGCTGGAGGTATTGGGTAGATGGCGGGACTATTTTGAGGAACTTTTAAATGTCGATGAAAAGAGGGAGGCGATAATTTCATGTACTGGCCAGGGAGGTACAACATCGTTTAGGAGTGAAGAAGAGCAGGATGTGAGTGTGGGGGAGGTGCGTGAGGCATAACGTTGAATGAAAGGGGGTAAAGCAGCTGGAATTGACGGAATCATGACAGAAATGTTAAAAGCTGGGGGGATATAGTGCTGGAGTGGTTGGTATTTTTGTTTAATAAATGTATGAAAGAGGGTAAGGTACCTAGGGATTGGCAGAGACCATGTATAGTTCCTTTATATAAAGGGAAGGGGGATAAAAGAGAGTGTAAAAATTATAGGGGAATAAGTTTACTGAGTATACCAGGTAAAGTGTATGGCAGGGTTATTATTGAAAGAATTAGATGTAAGACAGAACTCGGCTTTTCTACAGGAAAACTAAGATTTTCTACAGAGAACTAGAGTAGGATTGCAGATGAGCAAGGAGGCTTTAGAGTGGGTAGGGGATGTGTAGATCAAATGTTTACAGTGAAGCATATATGTGAACAGTATTTAGATAAAGGTAGAGAAGTTTTTATTGCATTTATGGATTTAGAAAAGGCATATGATAGAGTGGATAGGGGAGCAATGTGGCAAATGTTGCAAGTGTATGGAATAGGTAGTAAGTTACTGAAGGCTGTAAAGAGTTTTTATGAGGATAGTGAGGCTCAGGTTAGGGTGTGTAGGAGAGAGGGAGATTACTTCCCGGTAAAAGTTGATCTTAGACAGGGATGTGTAATGTCACCATGGTTGTTTAATATATTTATAGATGGGGTTGTAAAAGAAGTAAATGCTAGGGTGTTGGGGAGAGGGGTGGGATTAAATTATGGAGAATTAAATGCAAAATGGGAGTTGACACAGTTACTTTTTGCTGATGATACTGTGCTTATGGGAGATTCTAAAGAAAAGTTGCAAAGGTTAGTGGAGGAGTTTGGGAGAGTGTGTAAAGGTAGAAAGTTAAAAGTGAACATAGATAAGAGTAAGGTGATGAGGGTATCAAACGATTTAAATAAAGAAAAATTGGATATCACATTGGAGAGAGGGATTATGGAAGAAGTAAATGTTTTCAGATATTTGGGAGTTGACGTGTCAGCGGATGGGTTTATGAAGGATGAGGTTAACCATAGAATTGATGAAGGAAAAAAGGTGAGTGGTGCATTGAGGTATCTGTGGAGACAAAAAACGTTATCCATGGAGGCAAAGAAGGGAATGTACGAAAGTATAGTGGTACCAACACTCTTATATGGGTGTGAAGCATGGGTTGCAAATGCTGCAGCGAGGAGGAGGCTGGAGGCAGTGGAGATGTCCTGTCTAAGGGCAATGTGTGTGTAAATATTATGCAGAAAATTCGTAATGTGGAAATTAGGAGAAGGTGTGGAGTTACTAAAAGTATTTGTCAGAGGGCTGAAGAGGGGTTGTTGAGGTGGTTTGGTCATTTAGAGAGAATGGATCAAAGTAGAATGACTTGGAGAGCGTATAAATCTGTAGGGAAAGGAAGGCGGGGTAGGGGTCGTCCTAGAAAAGGTTGGAGGAAGGGGTAAAGGAGGTTTTGTGGGCGAGGGCTTGGACTTCCAGCAAGCATGTGTGAGCGTGTTAGATAGGAGTGAATGGAGACGAATGGTTTTGGGACATGACGATCTGTTGGAGTGTGAGCAGGGTAACATTTTGTGAAGGGATTCAGGGAAACCAGTTAATTGATTTAGTTGGACTTGAGTCCTGGAAATGGGAAGTACAATGCCTGCACTTTAAAGGAGGGTCTGGGATAGTGACAGCTGGGAGGGACTTTTCTCAGCTGTCGTATCTGAGCTCCTCTGCGAAGACAGTGATTATGTATGAGTGTGGTGAAAGTGTTGAATGATGATGAAAGTATTTTCTTTTTGGGGATTTTCTTTCTTTTGGGTCACCCTGCCTCGGTGGGAGACGGCCGACTTGTTGAAAAAAAAAAAAAAAAAAATAATATATATATATATATATATATATATATATATATATATATATATATATATATATATATATATATATATATATATATATATATATATATATATATATATATATATATATATATATATATATATATATATATATATATGTATATATATATATATATATATATATATATATATATATATATATATATATATATATATATATATATATATATATATATATATATATATATATGTCCTAGCCCCCTTACCTTCGTGTGTTAGTGTCTGACTAGTCAATAGTCCAAGTCGGACCTAAACGTCGTCATAAGTTTATTTCTCCTATTTGTTGGTTATTTGTGTATTGCTAAGAACCTATTTAAGAGCCTATTTTAGTGCTCCAGCACAGATTTTTCTATAATGTTCTTAACCACATTCCAGTTAAAAGTTTGGCATCAGGTGTCATAAAAGTTTCTTGTGTAATTGTTTTTAACTGAACTTTTTGTTCGTGAAAATATCAAATTCATGTCTTAATACATCGAAATTGATTGTGTGTGAGTTTGTGCATTACGTATAAGAAAGAAGAGAAGAAGCCAAAGCAGTTTAAAACTAAGCGGCTGTTTCTGACTCATCCTGTGAGTAATATACATCTTGAAGACTGCCAACACCAGAATTATTTAGAAGAAGATGGACAGCTAGAAGCATAAATCACGAGAACTTAATTAAATTCGTATAGCAAACTACCGGAAGATGGATATTATTCGAGCTAGTGGAGAGAGAGAGAGAGAGAGAGAGAGAGAGAGAGAGAGAGAGGGGGCAGACAGACGGACAGATCGGCTCTATTAAGTACTTGTTTGAGAGGAATGCAGATTCCAGCCCGTGTTCACACTTCACTCTTGGTTAGCAGGTGATTTGTTGACCTAAAATTTAAGGGAGACACTTAACTAAGCGTCTCTCTGACGGTCATGTGTATTCATTCCTCTGTGTGTTTATTGTATTAATCTATCTAGTTGCTGTTACCGGGACTTGATTTTCTTATACCGTAGACATTTAGCGTAAAATCATTCTTTATTTTCTCACCCGTCTTCAAAACCTTCAACTTATTGAGTGAATGGACCATTTGACATGATGGTGCCCACTTTGTGGGGTTCTCACCCAGCTTGATTGTTATGGGAGAATCAGTAGAACCTAGAACTTGCTACGAGCAATTTTGACTCTGACAAATTAGTCTGTGAACTACTCGTTGTCCCTTCGTACCCTGTTACTGAGAAAATTAACGTGTGAATCTGCATTCTGGGAACGGTGTTTCTATGTTGACCTTCTACCTACTTGTATCTGAGACCTCAGTCAGCTGCGTTCACCACCTCATTAGAGGTTCACTTGGATCTGCACCTTAAATCGTCTTGCTAAGATCTGCAACAATTTATTTAACATGGGACAGTTCCCAGAGAACTGGAAGACTGTAAATATCGCGATTATATTAAGATACGAGAGAAGTATTGACTAGCAGACCAGTATCACTGGCATGCAATGCAACGGAGAGTAGAATCAGAAGATTTGTTGAGCTTTTGGAGATAGATGGATTCATGAGAAATAAAATGTGTATCGTCATTTTTGTTCGCAATGCTTTACATGAAACCACAAATCTTGTATAGTATCAATAATCAGCTTAAATCATGGTTGCTGAGTGCTGCTGCAAGTGAATAGGCACCCATTCCCATTCGCATATGGGGTAACTACCATTTGTACATGTTAGCTAATAACAGTGAGGTGTGAACTCCAGACTCTGGAGGTCAGTTCTTCACTCACATTCAGGTGATTAATAACAAATTTGAGGATTCTGTCCTATGTATGACTGTATAAGATGTAGCCAGTGAGAGTATACATTCTTGTGCTCTCTCTCTATCTCTTCTCTCTCTCTCTCTCTCTTCTCTCTCTCTCTCTCTCTCTCTCTCTCTCTCTCTCTCTCTCTCTCTCTCTCTCTCTCTCTCTCTCTCTCTCTCTCTCTCTCTCTCTCTCTCTCTCCCGATGAACTACTCATATTATGGTATGTGTCAAACATGATGTAAATACTGCAAATAATTGTAAATAACACTGGTGGTAGGAAAATAAGGATATTTATAAAGAAAAAGTTTCTTGACAGTTTTATTGATTCACTCTTGATGGTGTTCTTCCTTTACTGCTGAGTACACAAGACCTTTGAATAGTACCTGTGTTCGTAATGCAGAGTGCCATTCCTGCAACATTTCTGGTTGCCTTGCTTCTTGCTGTCTTATATGCTGCTGACTTGCATTGTGGTGGCCTTGCATTATTGCTTGGCATCGCTGACGGTGTTTGTTTATTACCACTAGCACGAGTCAGGTATTTGGTGACAGTATATACGATGCTATATCTACAGCGTTGTCAGCTGTGTACCTTCATGAATTAATCCGCAACCAGCTAAGGCTTAATCCATCAGCCATGCTTTCTTCATCGGGTATTTTTCATGCATTGTAAGTGCGGGATAGTTTGTTCCCCAATCCATTTCTTTGTTTATAATTGTAGCAACCGTATTCCTGTCTCTGCTACTTGTTTCTATGTTATTGACTGCCCTTCACTTTCTGTAGTTTCTCCAAGCCTGTGTGTGTTGCTTTTTTGTCTGCTTTGCATCTCTGATTGAACCAAGGGCTCTGGATTTAAGATTTTCTACCCTTCTTCTAGGAATGAATTCCTTTTCTCACTCCCAGCATCTCTTAACTAGAATTTTCATTCTGCATCTTTCCCTCCATCTCCCTTTTACACTACATTTAGGAGTTATGTAATCCTTTAAAGTTTCCTTTCCTTAAGGATCTTTTCTCAGACTCCCAGATGCCATCCTAATCTCAGTATTTAGTTTCAAGCACAAGCCTATACTCCAGTATAGGCCTGATGTGTACGGTGTGCAATGTCGTGAATAACTCCTTACTTAGATGTCGAAATGCTTTTCTCAGGTTTGTCAAGCGCCCATATGCTGCAGCCGTTATTTGATTAATGTGTGTCTCAGGGGACATGCTCGGTATAATGCCTACCCCAAGATCCTTTTGATTAAGTGAAGTTTTGCAGCCTTTGATCCCCTAACCTGTACTCCGTCTGTGGTCTTCTCTGTCCTTCCCCGATCTTCATGACTTTGCACTTGGCGGGGTTGAACTCCAGGAGCCTAACCTAACCTAATTAACACAGGCCAATTGCCAGAGGTGAGGAAGACATCAAATGTAGTCCCAATATTTACGAAAAGAGGACAGACGGGTAGTTTTAAAAGGCATATAAGTTCTCGTCTTCTAATATCATCCTTATTTTTCCACTATAATCTACCTTGTCCATAATTACTATCCCATTTGCTTTGTCTGTTTCGTAAGGTGAGCAGGTCGTAAGGAAAGATCCTTGACTTCACCTTACGAAACAAGCAAAGGAAATGCGATAGTAATTATGGACAAGATAGATTAGAGTGGAAAGATGAGCATATTGTTAGAAGACAGGGGTACCTACGTGCCCAGGTGAATCTACACACCTTAGATGGTGTTGTGTCTTGGGTACAAATGTCATGTTGCCGTCTTCAAGGTTCGCTCGCTGATTCATTAAGGCCAATACTTGAGTGCCCTAAATGAACATTTTAGTACTTTCCATTAAATAACAAGAGTTTTCACTCTCTCTATTCCCATCGACTAGAGAATTTGGGTTATAAATAACCTTATTTTTGAGCGCTGTATCTCGTTTCTGGTCACTGGGTTCTGAGAACTTGATAGACGCTTACCTGTGTCCGCTTTTTTTTTTATTCAGCAAATTTTAAAACATCTGCTCTGTGCTGCTGCCCTGTTCAATATGATAGTTATACAGTGGGAACAAAAGCTAATAACTATGTTTACCTGTCATGTTCCATCACGTAGGATGCTGCTTATACAGGGTTTTCTTAGAATGAGCTGGAATAATTCAGTAGGGCAATGAAGATATCGCCAAGTATTCCATTTAGGGTTCATCATCAAGGGGAGTTTTTAATCAAAGTTTCGTCCCTGGAATTACTATTACCAGGGAATTGCCATCTCTCAGGATAGCCTATCCCATGGACAGGCGAAGTGAAATTTTTATGAAGATATGTCCATCATCCCAGAGCGAGGGGAGGAGAAATTATGCATAGGAGACAGTAAAGAGAGGGGAGGGAAGAGGAATTTGAGTATCATAATATATTTATTTGTAAATAGAGGAGAGAGAAGGGGTGTGAAAGAGAAATTTGGATGATATTATATATTTAACTGTATATATGCATTAGTGGATAACAATGCAGATTCATCATGCCTAAGAATATGTAATGGCGATAGCCTCGTAAAAACGGATACATCACATCAGCAGAGTAGGCTGCTGCTCTAGTCCATATCATAGTTAACATATGTATGTAGTTAGTTTTCTTTTTGAGTATATGTAACAACACATACATTCATACTTGTCAACACACACAGTACCACCTGTATATGTATAATGCTACATGAGAGTAGATATTTTTAATGCGTACTTGGACATGACAATACTTGAGGCACATATACAAGGGACAGACGTCCTGATGGAAATATTATCTTACCAGAAGTGTAATGTAGTGAAAGAGGCAATGGTTATGGGAAATTCACATGTATATACACTAGGAATATGCTGTAGAGTCGGTATCAGCGAATTTTACGATATTTTACAATACTTTTAATAATTTATTTGTTCTTAAAAATGTTAATATTAACACAATACCTCACGATTATGAGGGCCACACACACACACACACACACACACACAAGCACACACATACACACACACACACACAAGCACAGACACACACACAAGCACACACACACACACACACACACACACACACACACACAAACACACACACACACACACACACACAGTACAGTGGTACCTTGACTTACGAGTTTAATTCGTTCTGTGACGCAGCTCGTAACTCAATTTGCTCGTATATCAAATAAATTTTCCTCATTGAAATTAATTGAAATGCCATTAATCCGTTTCAGTCCACAAAAAACACACAAACACACAAAGACACACACGATGTTAGGAAGTATTTCTTTAGTCATAGAGTTATCAGCAGGTGGAATAATCTGGCAAGTGACTTAGTAGTGGAGGCAGGAACCATTCATAGTTTTAAGACGAGGTATGATAAAGCTCATGGAGCAGGGAGAAAGAGAACCCAGTAGCGATCATTGAAGATGTGGGGTCAGGAGCTATGACTCGACCCCTGCTGCCTACTACAAAAAGGTGAGTACACACACACACACAGCTCCTGGCGGGTTCAGGAGCTGTGACTCGGTCCCTGCAACCACAACTAGGTGAGTGCACGCACACACACACACACTAACACACACATACATACACACACAAACACACACACACTCGCATATACAACAGGCCTAGTGTCTAAGGGACATGTGCCTAGGACAAAATGGTAACTAACTAACACACACACACACACACATACACTGAGCGTCGAATACATAGTAGAATATATAGTAGAGTTACAAGTGTAGAGGGAAACAGGAAGGGCAGGACGAATGAAGCCAAACTACAAGAAAGGGAACTACACAGGCATGAAGAATTTCCTGCACGGGGTTCAGTGGGACAGAGAACTGGAAGGGAAGTCAGTAAATGAGATGATGGAATATGTGACAACAATATGCAAGGAAGCTGAGGAGAGGTTTGTACCCAAGGTTAACAGACATAACGAGAAGGCAAGGATGAGCCTTAGGTTCACCCAAAGGTGTAGAGAAACCAAAACCAAGTGTGTTAGAAGTATAGAAGGCAAAACGACCCAAGAGAATAAGGAGAGCAGTCGTAGAGCCAGAAATGAATATGCACAGGTAAGGAGGGAGGCCCAACGACTATATGAAAATGACATAGCAGCGAAAGCCAAATCTGACCCGAAGCTGTTGTACAGTCACATCAGGAGGAAAACAACAGTCAAGGACCAGGTAATCAGGCTTAAAAAGGAAGGAGTGGAGATCGCAAGAAACGACCGCGAAGTGTGTGAGGAGCTCAACATGAGATTCAAAGAAGTGTTCACTGAGGAGAGAGAAGGGACTCCAGAAAGACTGAGAAGTGAAGTACACTATCAAATGTTGGACACAATGCATACAACCGAAGAAGAAGTGAAGAGACTGCTAAGCGAGCTAGATACCTCAAAGGGGATGGGGCCGGATAACATCTCTCCATGGGTCCTGAGAGGGAGCAGAGGCGCTATGCGTACCACTAACAACAATCTTAAACACATCTATCGAAACAGGGCGACTACCTAGGGTATGGAAAACAGTAAATGTAGTCCCTATTTTTAAGGAAGGAGACAGTCACGAGGCACTAAACTATAGACCAGTGTCACTGACGTGTATAGTATGCAAAGCCTCTAACAGATGTAGCTTTACTAAAATTACGTTCACTCACCTGGGATAACTCACTAACGCAAAGGAAGACGAATACTTACACACCTTATAACAAATGATATCCCTAGAAACGCTAATAACACTAATAAGTCAATGAAATACAACACCATGGTACATACGTGGACAGAAACTGAGAGAGAAGTGAGGGATGAGGTTCTCCTGGCACCACAAGGAAAGTAGAAAGTTGAAGGGAGAGAAATAAGGCCGAAATAGGCAAGAACCCAATTGAACATGCGTATCTGAGGCCTTCAGATGGGCTGGCAGGCGAGATAGACAAAAAGAAGCCAGAAACTATCAACACTGGCAGGAAAAAAAAGGGAGAAAAAAAAAGGAATAAAGCGTATCAAAGACTTTGCCCTTTCAGTTTCACATCTCTCAGATTTTCCCTTGAAAAGTACTGCCATATGAATTTTGGATAACTTTGCTATTTAACTTAAGCGCAGTATAATTTACGTGATAATAGGACTGTTTTTGCAAGTAATATGAGCACTCGTTTAATTGATCCATTAATGTTTTAGAGGGTAAACACTATTGAATGGAAAATATGATAAAAAAAATATATGTAATCAAAATGTAAGTGACATCAAGAAACCTTTACTGGAAATTAAGAAGATAATAGAAAACGAAATAAGATAAAAGTACACAACGAGGGCAGTTTGGCAGACTATGTATTGGTTATAGGAGGGTTGATGTCACACCGAAGATGAAGTCTGATATCACATACGTCAATAATGCAACACTAAGGAAGATGTCAGTAGGAGAATGTCACGCATTAGGATGTCACAAGTGGATGATGTCGGGAAAAAGAATGTCATACATGAGATCACACCGGAAAATGTCACGCAGAAGACGATGGATATCACAGAGAAGGATGATGTCACACAGGAAAATTGTCAAACTAATGGAAGAAAATGTCACAGAGAGGAGAAGTCACATAAAAATATTATATCATATATACAAGGAAAATGTCTCACGGGATGAGGATGTCAGCACGCAGGTGTATGATGTCAGAGAATATTGATTATCTAGCATCTACTGTAAGACCCACGTGTGTCATCCGCAGATGCATAAGAAAACGAACATATGTAAACACTGGGATTCCTCTGGGGTCTAGCGAGGGGAAGACATCGGGAAAGACGTGGAAGAAGAGTAGGAGAGACACGGGAAATCACTCTGGGATATATATAAAAGAAGAAGAAAGGGATGCACTTTTCCAATTTTGAAACACTGCATATATCAGCAGCGTGATGGAACCCTTGTTCTTATGACAGTTACATTGTAGGAACTTAAATGTTGTGAAGAATGCATTTCATACATAGTGTAATCTGTCAGCATGACCCGGTAGACTTTAATAAGGCAAAGAGGTTATCATCAAGGTTTCCATTAAGGTTTCATCAGCTACTGAAGCCTCAAAGGTTTTTTGTTTCCTCAGAGTTGGATTTACTACTTATTGGGATTTACCATCTTATAGAATTGCCTATCCCACACACGTCAGACTCGCGACAATCAGCCTGAACGTTATGATACAAACTCTCCTTGAGGTGTCCCGTAGCTCGGTTGGTAGCGCACTCAGCTCACTCAGTGAGTATCCATGGTTTGGTCCCCGGTACGGGTGGAATCATTGAGCGTGTCTTCTTAAGACACCTGCTGCCCCTGTTCACCTAGCAGCAAGTAGGTAAATGTGTACTAGCCGGCTGGTGTGGGTCGCATCCTGGGAACAAAATTAACCTATATGAGTTGCCCGAAATGATCTGCATAACCCGGGGTTTTCTATATAGTATGT
The DNA here is from genome assembly GCA_009830355.1 of Cherax destructor. Classification (NCBI taxonomy): domain Eukaryota; kingdom Metazoa; phylum Arthropoda; class Malacostraca; order Decapoda; family Parastacidae; genus Cherax; species Cherax destructor. Next base: position 66,704 of record WNWK01006021.1, on the reverse strand, counting down.
CACTGATGTCAGTTACGTCTATATAAGTTTATGAAGTACTTGTAGAAATAAAGATTATTATTATTATCATTATTATTATTATTATTATTATTACTTCAATTGTTCTACACACCATTTCACAAAAGCTATGACGCTTCAGCAGTGTGTTGCTTCCCTCTTCTGTATGAACTGTTGCAAGAGTTTTAAAGGAATGTAAAGAGGAACTTAGCAAACCTTTGGCAAATCTTTTCAATATATCACTACAAACTGGCATAGTGCCAAACAAGTGGAAAATGGCAAATCTAATACCTATTTACAAGGCAGGTGACAGGTCCTTAGCTTCGAACTATAGACCAATAAGCCTTACCTCCATAGTTGGTAAATTTATGGAATCAATAATTGCCGAGGCAATTCGTAGCCATCTTGAAAAGCATAAATTGATTAATGAATCTCAACACGGTTTTACAAAGGGGCGTTCATGTCTTACGAATTTACTAACTTTTTTCACTAAGGTGTTTGAGGAAGTAGATCATGGTAATGAATATGATATTGTGTATATGGACTTCAGTAAGGCTTTCGATAAAGTTCCACATCAGAGGCTACTGAGGAAACTTAAGGCACACGGAATAGGAGGAGAAATTTTTCCTGGGTAGAGGCATGGTTGACTAATAGGCGGCAGAGAGTTTGCATAAATGGAGAGAAATCAGAATGGGGGCGTGTCTCAAGCGGTGTTCCACAGGGGTCAGTTTTGGGCCCCTGTTGTTTACAATTTACATAAACGACATAGATGAGGGAATAAATAGTAGCATAAGTAAATTTGCTGATGACACCAAAATAGGCCGTCCAATTCATTCAAACGAGGACATTAGAGCACTCCAGGATGATTTGAATAGACTGATGCAGTGGTCGGAGAAGTGGCAGATGCAGTTTAATGTAAACAAATGCAAAGTTCTAAATGTTGGGCAGGACAATAACCATGCCACATATAAGCTGAATAATATAGATCTTATTACTTGTAATTGCGAGAAGGATTTAGGAGTTCTGGTTAGTAGTAATCTGAAGCCTAGACAACAGTGCATAAGTGTTCGCAATAAAGCTAACAGAATCCTTGGCTTCATATCAAGAAGTATAAATAACAGAAGTCCTCAGGTTGTTCTTCAACTCTATATATCTTTGGTTAGGCCTCATTTAGATTATGCTGCACAGTTCTGGTCACCGTATTACAGAATGGATATAAATGCACTGGAAAACGTACAGAGGAGGATGACAAAGTTGATCCCATGTATCAGAAATCTTCCCTATGAGGATAGACTGAGGGCCCTGAATCTGCACTCTCTAGAAAGGCGTAGAATTAGGGGGATATGATTGAGGTGTACAAATGGAAAACAGGAATAAACAAAGGGATGTAAATAGCGTGCTGAAAATATCCAACCAAGACAGGACTCGCAGCAATGGTTTCAAGTTGGAAAGTTCAGATTCAGGAAGGATATAGGAAAGCACTGGTTTGGTAATAGAGTTGTGGATGAGTGGAACAACTCCCGAGTACCGTCATAGATGCTAAGACGTTGTGTAGTTTTAAAAATAGGTTAGATAAATACATGAGTGGGTGTGGATGGGTGTGAGCTTGTACTAGGTCAGATGCAGTGCTCCTTCCTTAAGTGAATGTAACCTGACCTGTACTAATTCCTTAAGTGGAAGTGACCTGACCAGGTGGTCGGCTGGACAATTATATGAGTGGGTGCGGTTGGGTGTGAATTGGTCCTGACTAGGTTGTGCTACTAGGTCAGATGCAGTGCTCCTTCCTTAAGTGAATGTAACCTGACCTGGCTGGGTCGGGGCATTGGCTTAAGCCGTTGGAGATTTGGACCTGCCTCGCATGGGCCAGTAGGCCTGCTGCAGTGTTCCTTCTTTCTTATGTTCTTATGTTCTTATGTGAAAACTAAAGGTAACTATGTTTACCTGCCAAATTCCATCCATATCAGGGGGCTAAGACGAGGTGCTGATACCTGTCAACACTTTGTAAGAGCCTCATCCTGTCTGATGGTCCAGGGTGGTGGGGGGAGGGGTAGGAGAGGGAAGATGCGGGGACAGACGCGGGAGAGAGTGGAGAAGACGCTGAGCCGCAAGGAAGACGCGGGGACGCAGTGAAGACGAGGAGCCCTAAGGAAGACGTGGAGACGCTAGGAAGACGCGGGGACGCAGTGAAGACGAGGAGCCCTAAGGAAGACGTGGAGACGCGACGAAGGCGCGGAGACGCAGTGAAGTCGCGGGAGAGACATGGAGAAGATGCAGTGAAGACAAAGAGACGCATGGAAGAGGCGGAGATGCAGGGAAGACAGGCAGATGCAGGGAAGACGCGGACACGCCCGGGAATGCACAGGAAAGAGGGAGAAAGCAACGAGGGAAGATGCAAGGAGAAGCACGAGGGAAAATGTGGGGAGAGACACGAGGGAAGATGTGGGGAGATGCACAAGAGAAGATGTGGGGAGAGACACGGGGAAGATGCGGGGAGAGACATGAGAGAAAACGCGGGGAGGGACGCCAGAGAAGATGCGGGGAGAGACCACCATGGAAGATCCGGGGAGGGACGCCATGGAAGATGCGGGAAGGGACGCCAGTAAAGATGTGGGGAGAACGCCAGGGAAGATGCGGGGAGAAACATGAGAGAAGATGCGGAAAGAGACACGAGGGAAGATGCGGGAAGGGAACCCAGGGAAGATGCGTGGAGAGACGCCATGGAAGATGAGGGGAGGGACGCCCGGGAAGATGCGGGGAGGGACGCCAGGGAAGATGCGGAGAGGGACGCCAGGGAAGATGCGGGGAGGTAAGCCAGGAAAGATGAGGGGAGGGACGCCAGGGAAGATGCGGGGAGGGATTACAGGGAAGATGCGGGGATGGACACCAGGGAAGATGCGGGGAGGGACACCAGGGAAGATGCAGGGAGGGACACCAGGGACGATGCGGGAAGGGACACCAGGAAAGATGCGGGGAGGGTCGCCAGGAAAGATGCGGGGGAGGGACACCAGGGATGCTGCGGGGAGGTAAGCCAGGGAAGATGTGGGGAGATAAGCCAGGGAAGATGCGGGGAGGGATGCCAGGGAAGATGCGGGGAGGGACGCCAGGTAAGATGATGGGAGGGACGCAAGAGAAGATGTGGGGAGGTAAACCAGGGAAGATGAGAGGAGGGACGCAAGAGAAGATGTGGGGAGGGACGCCAGGGAAGATGAGGGGAGGGACGCCAGGGAAGATGAGGGGAGGGACGCCATGGAAGATGCGGGGAGGGACGCAAGAGAAGATGCGGGGAGGGACGCCATGGAAGATGCGGGGAGGGTCGCCAGGAAAGATGCGGGGAGGGACGCCAGGGAAGATGAGGAGGACGCCAGGTAAGATGCGGAGGACGCCAGGTAAGATGCGGAGGGACGCCAGGTAAGATGAGGAGGGACGCCAGGTAAGATGCGGGGAGGGACGCCAGGGAAGATGAGGGGAGGGACGCCAGGGAAGATGAGGGGAGGGACGCCAGGTAAGATGCGGGGTGGGACGCCAGGTAAGTTGCGGGGAGGGACGCCAGGGAAGATGCGGAGGGACGCCGGGGAAGGAGGAGGAGGGACGCCAGGAAGATGCGGGAGGGACGCCAGGAAGATGCGGAGGGACGCCAGGGAAGATGAGGGGAGGGACGCCAGGTAAGATGAGGGAGGGACGCTAGGAAGATGAGGAGGGACGCCAGGTAAGATGCGGGGAGGACGCCAGGAAGATGCGGGAGGGACGCCAGGAAGATGAGGGGAGGGACGCCAGGTAAGATGCGGGAAGAAACACCAGGGAAGATGCGGGTAGGGACGCCAGGTAAGATGAGGGGAGGGACGCCAGGGAAGATGCGGGGAGGTAAGCCGGAAGATGAGGGAGGGACGCCAGGAAGATGAGGGAGGGACGCCTGGGAAGATGAGGGAGGGACGCCAGGAAGATGCGGAGGTAAGCCAGGGAAGATGAGGGAGAGACGCCAGGAAGATGCGGGAGGTAAGCCAGGGAAGATGAGGAGGGACGCCAGGAATATGAGGAGGGACGCCAGGGAAGATGCGGGGACGTAAGCCAGGGAAGATGAGGGGAGGGACGCCAGGGAAGATGAGGGGAGGGACGCCTGGGAAGATGAGGGGAGGGACGCCAGGGAAGATGCGGGGAGGTAAGCCAGGGAAGATGAGGGGAGGGACGCCAGGGAAGATGCGGGGAGGTAAGCCAGGGAAGATGAGGGGAGGGACGCCAGGGAAGATGCGGGAGGTAAGCCAGGAAGATGAGGGAGGGACGCCAGGGAAGATGAGGGAGGTAAGCCAGGAAGATGAGGGAGGGACGCCAGGGAAGATGCGGGGAGGGACGCCAGGGAAGATGAGGGGAGGGACGCCAGGGAAGATGCGGGGAGGGACAAAAGGGAAGATGCGGGAAGAAACACCAGGGAAGATGCGGGGAGGGACGCCAGGGAAGATGTGGGGAGGTAAGCCAGGGAATATGAGGGGAGGGACGCCAGGGAAGATGCGGGGAGGGACGCTAGGGAAGATGAGGGGAGGGACGCCTGGGAAGATGAGGGGAGGGACGCAAGGGAAGATGCGGGGAGGAACGCCATGGAAGATGCGGGGAGGGACACCAGGGAAGATGCGGGGAGGGACACCAGGGAAGATGCGGGAAGGGACACCAGGGAAGATGAGGGAGGGTCGCCAAGGAAGATGCGGAGGGACGCCGGGGAAAATGTGGGATTAAGCCAGGGAAGATGATGGGAGGGACGCCAGGGAAGATGCGGGGAGGGACGCCAGGGAAGATGTGGGGAGGGACGCCAGGGAAGATGCTGGGAGGGTCGCCAGGAAAGATGCGGGGAGGGACACCATGGAAGATGCGGGGAGGGACGCCATGGAATATGCGGGGAGGGACGCCATGGATGATTCGGGGAGAGACGCCATGGAAGATGCGGGGAGGGACGCCATGGAATATGCGGGGAGGGACACCATGGATGATTCGGGGAGAGACGCCAGGAAATATGCGGGGAGGGACGCCATGGAAGATGCGGGGAGGGACGCCAGAGAGACATTCCTTATTTAGGATATTTATCGACTTATTACAAATAAATAATGTAAAAATAAAAATGCTAAACCAGATTTGAATAGTTTGAATTGTCTATGAAGCTTCTGAAGCCAAAATGTGATGTGATAAAATTATTGTTGAAAAAAAAATGACATTTTAGAGAAGAACAACAAATCAGAGGAATTACAACAAAGAAAAAAGAAAAAATCAGAAACCTTGTAAATTTCAACATTGCACTTATGTCTTCGAATCCTTGACTTGCACTGGACGTGATGAAAGATCAAATTCTTTTTTTAGAATTGGCGATTGCAGATTCGCAATTGTGAATCCCTCAGACTTATATTGAAATTTCTGTGGCAGCCCACGATCAAAGATAATACTTCAAGATATTGGTCTTCCTCTAGGGACTGGTGCAGCAGCCAATATGTTAAACAGATACATGCCTGGTCACAGACCGGGCCGCGGGGGCGTTGACCCTCGGAACTCTCTCTCCAGGTAAAACACACACACTCACTCTCACTTACTAGCATACTCACACAGACACACACACTCACAAACACACCCACAGAGGAGTAGAACAGCATATCACAAATCAGAAAAGTTTTGAGGAGATGGGAGGAATGTGGGGAAGCAGATGACTACATAGACACACTGAAGACCAGGGGTCCAAGGTGGTTCAAACAGTAATGTACAACTCTCCACTAAACAGCAAGAGACCAAGACACGAATATGATTAAAACAACATAGCATTGATGGATATACTCGCTGAGGTGGGTAGAAGGGCACACATGAGCAGGGTAAAGCTACTAGTCATAGGAGACTTTAACCACAATGACCAGGAGAACCTCGAGCCACCCGGGAGGCTAGAAACGAGGAGGGCTAAGAAGTTGTAGGTTGTCATGGAGAACGTCATGCACCAACCTGTTAGAGATACAATCAGAAAATAAGGAGAGGGTGAACCAGCGAGAAGTGGCCTTGTATTTATCCTGAGTGTTTCTGACGTTGGCTCTTGATACTACCAACCACCTTGTGGAAGCAACAATGGATTATTATTATAATTAATTATACAACGCATGTGGGGGGAAATGGAAGGAATTCAGGCTCAGTTCAGGGAACCGGAGCACAGATCCACTTCCCTAGATCAAGAGCCCCTCATCAGCAACAGTGACGAGAGAAGCAGCACGGAAATGATGTAAGAAGCCAAATGCACAGGTATGAGGCAATTCCTGTATGAGGTGAAGTGGGAAATGAACTAGAGGGGAAAAACAATGGAGGATATGGTGGAGTATGTGGCCGAAAAGTGCAGGGAGGCAGAGGAGAAAGTCGTACCCAGGAGCAACAGAAACAACGGGAAGAGCAAAGTGTGTCCATGGTTTACCCAGAGGAGTTAGAACAAAGAAAAATGTATAGAAGGCAAAGAACTCAGGAAAAGAAGAAGTTGAACCGACGAGGCAGAAATGAGCACACATGGATAAGGAGGAAGACGACAGTAAGGAGGAGAGGAGAGCTCACAAGGAATGAGATTTAGGGAGGTATTCAAGGAGGAGACAGGAAGGCTATCAACAAGCCGAAGCAGTAGAATATAGCATCGAGCGTTGGATACAGGAGGAGGCGAAGAAGTCGCTATGTGAGCTGCAAATATCTCTCAATAACGTCAATTATTTTGAAAAAAAAAATAAAGATTACTGCGCACAGCTCTCTCATTATCACCAGATTCTTTCAGTCCATTTTTTTCCTACAGGTGGATGCTTGCGACCAGGAAATTTGCGTGCTTTACTTCAAGTATTTTGAGATGGAGTCCTCCGTCCTGTCACCTACTTCTCAGTTTAGTTCAAGTCATTCCATCGAGCCTCACAATACAGGGAGGCTCTACCTCTAGTTTAAGCACTTTGATGCATAGGAGTCATCTTCTCTGTATGTGGTCCAGGTGTTTAGCAACACAATCTGCAGACCTATAAGCGGAATAGAAACACTGGTCTCATGCACTGGGCCTTAAGACTCCAATCATATAACATCTCAATTAAGTACATCTCTGGAAAGGCCAACCCAGTGGTGGACTCGCTCTCCATGGCTTATTAGTTAAAATATATTTTGTGAATATATATTTATTTTATTACTGTTTAGGATTAGAATGTTGGACTCTTTCCTCTCTTATTGGGTTGTCTATATACATTAATAGAAATAAATGCTTTGTACAACTCACAATAAGTTTTTTGGTGAGGTGACACATTGCTATTGTCCGCATAAATTTCCTCGCTGGAATTACCTATAACAAGAGGTTTAATTAGTAGTAATCTAGGAGCTGGATGTTCCTATGACAATATGTCTATTAGAGATTTTGCATCATTCATAGTAAATTTACTTAAGTTTCACCGTCTATATTGCTAGTATCATGCCGGGTATCTATTTATATTTTATATAAAGGTATCTTAATAACATTTTCACCGTATGCTTCTAGAAGTCCACCATTTTAAGCGTTGATGGCATCTGAGACAGGCAGTGCATTTTCTCAGTAACGTCAAGTTACTGGTTGTTGTTAAGGCCTTCTTCTCCGACTGAATGTGGCATATCATCTTCAAGTCATATGGATTAATCAGTAACATTAGGGGAAATAATTATGTCGTGTGGTGGCTACATATCTTCAATTGGTGCATTGCTGCTCTGAGGGTTATGTCTTTGTTGTTCGAGCGAGCTAGGAAAATAATAAGAAGCGGCGCCATACGTATGCCTGTCTCCAGCATACAAATCATAACATATCAACAGAAATAGATAAAAATATATGTTAAAAAGTGATAAGACTTTTTGTGGTCCAAATACACAATGGGCATCCACTTAGGGTGGTCTACGTAAATCAGTCAGAATTCAAGTATTTAAGGTACCTTCTTAATAACAGTGAGATGATGTCTGTGATTAAGATGACAAACTGTCAAAACAATACTCTCTTAAATGCCATTTTTCTTACCAGAACATCTTATTTTTCTGTTCCTTTAAAATTTTGTTTGTTTCTCTTCAGAGACTGACGGAGAAGTTTCAGGTATTTCTGTAGTTTGTGTTTTTGAAGGTTATGTATGAGAGTGAGGTGAGTTGTTATGTAAATTCCTCCCAGGTGTAGGTTAGTGGTGTGACTGGTGCAGCTCCACCACAACGCGGCTTATTCTTACCCTTAGTCTTTGTCTGTCTCTTCTTTGGTCTGTATTATCTTACGAGTTATCCCATAAGGCTCAGCTGATGTATCCATCTCATTTATCTCACAACAAGATTGATCTATAAGATACTCTTGTATCCCAGGAGACATGCATTTATAAAATTCCTCATTCACTGTAAATTGAAATAACTTATCAAAAGTCTTTTCCCTTGCGCTTTTTCCACAACTTTCATAATCAATATACATTTAATTCATTGCACAATAAGGTTGTGCTTTCCTGTGTTTTACCAGTATAAGGTGTGTGCAACAATGGCGCCCACTATTCTTTGGGCCAGTGTAAGGCACCAGCTTGTTTCTCAACTCTTTCAGAATACCATTCTCAGTTTTGTTCCAAAACACTTGGAAATACTGAGGCACTTTTCCGTACACTAAACTTTCTGACTGGCGCTGACGTGTGTTACTGAATGCAAGACTTCGCTGAGAAAGAATATTTTCTCTGTTCCACTCTTTGTTCAGTACGCTCCAAGCCTGAGTACATTCGAAATGTAACTTGAATAGATGGGAAAATAAACACATAAGCAGTATAATGTGATCATTTATTGACAACGTTTCGCCCACACAGTGGGCTTTCTCAAGTCACAAACAGATAAAGCCCACTGTGTGGGCGAAACGTTGTCAATAAATTATCACATTATTCTGCTTATGTGTTTATTTTTCCATTGTGTCGGTATTTTATACCATTTATTTCTAACTTGAATAGATGTTCCAAGATGTTCCAGACGACAAATCGGGTATATTAGGTGTGACAGAAAATTGTACTCCAAGTCGTTCCTCATGATGAGCAACAAGAGCAGGGATCTGAGGAGGATCTTCTCTTATAGATATAAGCAAATTATACTCCTGAGAGCCAGGAGACGGCATGTCTCCACGAGCCTGAGTGTGGAGACTCAGTGATTTTTTATAAACATTTTGAAGAACTATGGAATAGGAGCTTCATTTGCCCGGTTTCAACTCATGGCTTGAGCTGTGGTGGAAGGTGGATGGCCGTGATGAGGCTCCCTTTCCATCTGGAGCTTTAGTACCTGGTCTCAACTCATGACTTGATCTGTGGTGGAAGGTGGACGGCAGTGATGAAGGTTGCTCTTCACCTGGAGCTCCTTGTAAGTGTTCTGCTAAGCTTTCTGTACCTCTCATAGTGCTCTATAGTTACCAAGCAATACTCCGACAATACAAAGGAGAAAACACTTTGACACACTTGTAACACATGGGATAGCAGGGAAGACCATGGCATACTTAACGGTGAACATATGGATGACCAAATATGCAACAACTTCCAAAACAATTGTTTAAGCACAGCGATTCCATATCTACTGCTGTCACAGGCCACAAACACCATGAAAATATCTAAATCTAGAGCAAAAGTCTGGAATTAAAAAGTGTTATAAGATATGAGAATGCACAACAGTCGCGGAAAAAAACTAAAATATTCCAAAATGTGAGCTTTGGTAATTATGCTTCAGAGCCGACAACCAGACACACACCTGCCTCACTAACCGGTTAGTGGGTAAACATACATTGTAAAACTTTAATGCATTATAAACACATTGTAAAATATTAATAAGTTTCCCAGGAAAGAAAATATCTTTTCTGGTTGTAGGAAAATTTCAGATTTTCCTCCAAAGTTCCAATTTAATAAGCTGAGAATAACATAGTAATGTTGATGTACAATACCCAGAGGAAGGTTCCGATTGTTATTGGGAAGTGGAGATCTAATTTACCAATTTCATAGACCAATCTGTGATATTTGTCTCTTTGAAATGACATAAAAATTCTCCTGTTAACAATATACAGTCGTATCGCGCTTTGAGGAAAATGGGAATTGCTAATTTTTTTTTTAAGCCAGCAGAAGGCCTCAGTCAGATGACCAAAAGCTTCAACAGCAGGTCATCATCTGACTAAGACCCGCTTCAGGAAACACTTGTACTGTTTCCTGACGAACTTTACCTAACCTAACCTAAATTGGCTTTCGCCATCATTTACCAAAAAAAATCCTGGGTCGGCCTAGGAAAGGTTGGAGGGAGGGGGGAAAGGGAGATTTTGTGAGCGAGGGGCTTGGACTTCCAGCAAGTATGTGTGAGCATGTTAGATTGGAGCGAATGGAGACAAATATAGTTTTAGCATGTGATACTTTTAGCTTGTGATAGAGTGAATTTCCCAGCTTAACAACACAATTAAAACACTGAAAATTATTTCTTTCTGTGCGACAACTGGGAGGAATGTATGCATGTATTATGGTATGTACGTGGGATTGTATGAGTGTAGTGAAGCATGTGTGGGCGCATTTCTGAGTGTGTGCGTGTGCGTAGTTACTAGTTGTCAAAGGTACTTGTAGATAGACACGACTTTTTTTTTTGTGTGTAAGCATGAATTTAGTGATATGGGTTGATGGATGTGTGCATGTATATGGGTATAGGGGCGTGTGCAGGTACAAACAGCTGTATGGAGGCGTGTATGTACGGATTTATGTCGAAAATATGCATGTGTAAATTATTATGTACATAGAAGAATATGTATCCATTTTGTACATGTGTACATATTTGTATGTATGAAGGTAGATAGATATGTGTGTGTATGTATAAATGCATATATCTGCTTTTAATGATTGTAAATTTCGATGTGTGCAAGAGGGTATGTCAAAAGGGTATGTCAAGAGAGTATGTCAAGAGGGTATGTATGTGTATGTGTTTATACAATGTAAGTTGGTGTTTGTACAGCATATATGTATGTAGGTGCACGCATAAGCAGATATGTATGAATATATGTGTACAAAACGGCAGACTGCGGCCTTTGTACACAGCTCTAGTCAGTAGATCCGGATGCAAGTGCAAGGTCGCTCCTCAACCCACAAACCGATGCCACTACAATTAAATGTCCACTTTTGGTAACCAATTTCTGCCATTTTTTTTTATTTTTTTTTTAGTATTTAGTATCAAATTACTGTAAACTTATCTAAAATATATTTAGTTGGATTAGGCTAAATTAAATTGTGTTTTTTATAATAAGGTTAGGTTAGTTTTCTAATTTTCTTTTGGTACAAAATTATTAATTTTTACATTAACATAAATGAAAAAAATATATCTTCAAAGTATAAGAGAAAATTTTAGATAGGACATAATTTTTAATGAGTTCTTGCTAATTGACCAATTTTACCTATTCGGCATGATATATATATATATATATATATATATATATATATATATATATATATATATATATATATTTTTTTTTTTTTTTTTTCAACAAGTCGGCCGTCTCCCACCGAGGCAGGGTGACCCAAAAAGAAAGAAAATCCCAAAAAATAAAATACTTTCATCATCATTCAACACTTTCACCACACTCATACATAATCACTGTCTTTGCAGAGGAGCTCAGATACGACAGCTGAGAATAGTCCCTCTCAGCTGTCACTATCCCAGACCCCTCCTTTAAAGTGCAGGCATTGTACTTGCCATTTCCAGGACTCAAGTCCAACTAAATCAATTAACTGGTTTCCCTGAATCCCTTCACAAAATGTTACCCTGCTCACACTCCAACAGATCGTCATGTCCCAAAAACCATTCGTCTCCATTCACTCCTATCTAACACGCTCACAAATGCTTGCTGGAAGTCCAAGTCCCTCTCCCACAAAACCTCCTTCACCCCCTCCCTCCAACCTTTTCTAGGATGACCCCTACCCCGCCTTCCTTCCCCTACAGATTTATACGCTCTCCAAGTCATTCAACTTTGATCCATTCTCTCTAAATGACCAAACCACCTCAACAACCCCTCTTCAGCCCTCTGACAAATACTTTTAGTAACTCCACACCTTCTCCTAATTTCCACATTCCGAATTTTCTGCATAATATTTACACCACACATTGTCCTTAGACAGGACATCTCCACTGCCTCCAGCCTCCTCTTCACTGCAGCATTTGCAACCCATGCTTCACACCCATATAAGAGTGTTGGTACCACTATACTTTCGTACATTCCCTTCTTTGCCTCCATGGATAACGTTTTTTGTCTCCACAGATACCTCAACGCACCACTCACCTTTTTTTCCTTCATCAATTCTATGGTTAACCTCATCCTTCATAAACCCATCCGCTGACACGTCAACTCCCAAATATCTAAAAACATTTACTTCTTCCATAATCCCTCTCTCCAATGTGATATCCAATTTGTCTTTATTTAAATCGTTTGATACCCTCATCACCTTACTCTTATCTATGTTCACTTTCAACTTTCTACCTTTACACACTCTCCCAAACTCGTCCACTAACCTTTGCAACTTTTCTTTAGAATCTCCCATAAGCACAGTATCATCAGCAAAAAGTAACTGTGTCAACTCCCATTTTGCATTTAATTCCCCATAATTTAATCCCACCCCTCTCCCCAACACCCTAGCATTTACTTCTTTTACAACCCCATCTATAAATATATTAAACAACCATGGTGACATTACACAGCCCTGTCTAAGACCTTCTTTTACCGGGGTGTAATCTTCCTCTCTCCTACACACCCTAACCTGAGCCTCACTATCCTCATAAAAACTCTTTACAGCCTTCAGTAACTTACTACCTATTCCATACACTTGCAACATTTGCCACATTGCTCCCCTATCCACTCTATGTGTTGTTTTAGCCCGCCTCATGGTGAGCGAAAATTCCACGACGCTCTAACCCACGGGACCATACAATATTACAAGAATCACACCCAGCGTAGCTAGGTGTTGTACCGTGATCCCAGGACAGACGATGGTGTGGGTGCCTCAGAGCTAATATCATTCTACTTCCTGTATATATATTTTTTTTTATTAACACATCGGCCGATTCCCACCAAGGCAGGGTGGCTCGAAAAAGAAAAACTTTCATCATCATTTACTCCATCACTGTCTTGCCAGAGGGGTGCTTTACACTACAGTTATAAAACTGCAACATTAACACCCCTTCTTCAGAGTGAAGACACTGTACTTCCCATCTCCAGGACTCAAGTCCGGCCTGCCGGTTTCCCTGAATCCCTTCATAAATGTTACTTTGCTCACACTCCAACAGCAACTCAAGTATTAAAAACCATTTGTCTCCATTCATTCCTATCAAATACGCTCACACATGCTTGCTGGAAGTCCAAGCCCCTCGCACACAAAACCTCCTTTACCCTCTCCCTCCAACCTTTCCTAGGCCGACCCCTACCCCGCCTTCCCTCCACTACAGATTTATACACTCTCGAAGTCATTCTGTCCCGTTCCATTCTCTCTACATGTCCGAACCACCTCAACAACCCCTCCTCAGCTCTCTGGATAATAGTTTTAGTAATCCCGCACCTCCTCCTAATTTCCAAACTCCGAATTCTCTGCATTATATTCACACCACACATTGACCTCAGACATGACATCTCCACTGCCTCCAGCCTTCTCCTCGTTGCAGCATTCACAACCCATGCTTCACACCCATATAAGAGTGTTGGTATAACTATACTCTCATACATTCCCCTCTTTACTTCCATGGACAAAGTTCTTTGTCTCCACAGACTCCGAAGTGCACCACTCACCCTTTTCCCCTCATCAATTCTATGATTCACCTCATCCTTCATAGACCCATCTGCTGACATGTCCACTCCCAAATATCTGAATACATTCACCTCCTCCATACTCTCTCCCTCCAATCTGATATCCAATCTTTCGTCACCTAATCTTTCTGTTATCCTCATCACCTTACTCTTTCCTATATTCACTTTCATTTTTTTTCTTTTACATACCCTACCAAATAAATCCACCAACCTCTGCAACTTCTCTTCAGAATCTGCCAAAAGCACAGTGTCATCAGCAAAAAACAACTGGGACAACTCCCACTTTGTATTTGATTATTTGTCTTTTAATGCGTGTGTGTGTGCCAAAAAAGCCACATATTAAGAATGTTAAGATCGCAAGATCGTCTGTTTGCGATTGCATATCGAAGTCCCCCAGTTCAAGTTACCAGATTTCAACACCTTATATGAACCACATACTGCGTAACGGAATATGACAGGGAAATATAGTTTGCTTTTTTTTCCCCACTGTGTTACTGTCATTTGGAATGGGGCAGCAGCAGCACACTGACGCAGCCACTTTTGTTCAATAAAAAAAAAAAACACAACGCCTCTCTTACAACCGTACCTCTCCTCCTCTTCTACTCTAACTCTCCAACAATTAGAATCCCCCTTCCTATCCACCGCCTCTCCCACGATCTATCATCCCCGTCTCTTCCATCTACGGTGGAAATAAATGGTATAAAATACCGACACAATGGAAAAATAAACACATAAGCAGTATAATGTGATCCTTTATTGACAACGTTTCGCCCACACAGTGGGCTTTATCTGTTTGTGACTTGAGAAAGCCCACTGTGTGGGCAAAACGTTGTCAATAAAGGATCACATAATACTGCTTATGTGTTTATATCTCTTCCTTCTACCCTGCCTCTCTCACAATCTACCCTCCCCGTCTGTTCCTTCTACCCTATCCCTCTCACAGCTATAATTCACCGCTCACTCTTCCTTTACCTCTGCCTTACTTCCCTGATAAGCTATCCAAACAATCATACTGGTATATTACATACTTCTCTCCCATACTTCATGCCTTTGATAAATCAGCGAGCCTCTCTCACGTACACACATACTTCGTGCTGACGCCGCTGCTACAGCCTTTCAAGAGATGCTTTACTGACTGCCGTATCTTCCCCTACATACTTCTCCTGCTCAGTGTATTTTATGCATCTTGACTAGCACTCCATTTATAAATTTAGTAGAGGACGTTTATCAATGTTCTTGTCTCTTTAGATTCCATCTATTTCTCTCTGTTTCTGTCTGTGTTTCTCTCTCACTGTCTTTGCTATCCACTTACCCCCTACTATGTCTGTCTGTCTCTCTCTCTCTCCAAGATTTAGTCGCTTCTCCATCATTATGCAACAACCAGTAAATCTTCAGAACTTCCCATTTGCCGAAAAGCTATATGAAATCAGCAGCATTTCTTAGACTTTCTGTACGACTTTCAATACATAACTGCTTTTCCTTTACACTTAAAAAATCAAATTATCTCCTGGTAAGAAGAAACTTGGTTTCTCTGTTAATTTTGTCAGCCATTATAGTCCAATGAATATCGAATATAAAAGAAAAGTATCGTAAGGGAAGAAACGAGAGATTTACCTTTTAAAACAAAGTGAAAACTACATTTGGGGGGGGGGGGAAAGAACTACAGTGTGTCATTTTGTAGGGCATATAAAGAGATTAGGTAATGGGAAAAGTCTGAAGAGGTACGTACATAGGTATTAGGGTAAGTCAGGAGATGAGCATTAAGTCAGAAGTACTCAGGTCATAGGGAAAACCAGTGAAAAGTCAGAAAAGGAACTCAGGTAATAGGATAGGTAAGGTAAATGGATACTTCTGAAGAGTAATATGACAGGTCAGGTGAGACACTTAAGGAAAAAAACATAAATGAAAAGAGGTAAAGAGGTGATAGGACAAGTCAGGAAAGGTGTTAAGGTAACAGAATCATGGAACAACAAAAGATTAGACAAATAAAAAAAATGGGTTGAATACCAAGAATTTATATCAAAATTAATATAGACAAAGAAAAAATCGTACATGGACATACATATTCATACTAACGAAAATAAACGCGCACAAGAAATAATACCCAATAATACATATCAATGTCATATACTTAATAATAATAAAGATTCTAACATATCCTCAAATACAAGTAACAAAAAATCCCATAGATATTGTATCTTTCAAGCTAAATACAATTCACTCTTGATGTAACAAAACTATTTTCCACCTAAAATATCGTAAGGACCCAGACTGATTATCCCAGATTGAACTTAAAATTGGAGGAGCACTTCTGCAGGCCTACTGGCCTGCTAGGCAAGATTTCATCACAATCACACACGTTTTTCGGGGAAGGAGTCATGGGGTCCTATACTGCAGTAGTACTATAATGCAGTCATGCAGTCATGTAGTCATGCAGTCATGTAGTCATGCAGTCATATAGTCATACAGTCTTATATTCATTCAGTGATATAGTAATGCAGTCATACAGTCATGCAGTCATATATAGTCAGAGTCATATAAAAATGTAGTCATACAGTCATATAACCATTCAGTCATATAATCATGCAGTCATGCAGTCATATAACCATTCAGTCATATAGTCATGCAGTCATTCAATCATATAGGGATGCAGTCATACAGTCATATAGTCATGCAGTCATGAAAGGTTAGATTGACAAACCATGCAGAGAAGACTTTCTTCTATTGAAATAAATAACGAAAAAAATGGAAAAATTCTCTCTAATTACCATGTAGTCATGCAGACACAGAGTCATGATGTCTAATGATATATAATCATTTAATCATGTAGACATATAATAATTTTGTCAGATATATAGTCATGAAGACCTCTTATAAACATATAGTTTTGTAGTCCTCTTATAAATAAACATATAGTTCTATAATCCTCTTATAAACATATAGTTCTGTAGTCCTCTTAAAAATATTTAGTTCTGTAAACCTCTTATAAACATACAGTTCTGTAGTCCTCGTATAAACATACAGTTCTGTAGTCCTCGTATAAACATACAGTTCTGTAGTCCTCGTATAAACATACAGTTCTGTAGTTCTCGTATAAACATATAGTTCTGTAGTCCTCGTATAAACATACAGTTCTGTAGTCCTCGTATAAACATACAGTTCTGTAGTCCTCGTATAAACATACAGTTCTGTAGTCCTCGTATAAACATACAGTTCTGTAGTCCTCGTATAAACATACAGTTCTGTAGTCCTCGTATAAACATACAGTTCTGTAGTCCTCGTATAAACATACAATTCTGTAGTCCTCGTATTAACATACATGTCTATGGTCATGCAGTCATGAATTCCTCCGTCTTATATTTATTTTCAATTGCCTGTGGATGATATAGAGGGAAACTCGCACGGCGCCAGGAAACAGAGTTATGCATATGTCTCTTTGCTTTTTGTCATTGATTTTCCCAGTGACGGAACTTGGCTGTACATGGCACTGGACTTCAAATATGTATCCCTTCTCGTTGAATATGTATGAGAATATACCCCCACACTCCCTGATTTTTTCCTTTCTCTGTCTTCCTTTCCCCTCCCTGCATTTCCCACCCCTCCCCTCCCTCCCTCTCGCTCCTCCATTTCTCTTTCTCTCTGTCTGTCTGTCTGTCTCTGTCTCTGTCTCATAGAATATGCAGATAAGATTCACATGTGGAGGAAACAATACTCAAGGACCTTGCAAAAGTAATAAGAAGTAACCTAAGAAATAATAAACAATGACTGCTTAGAAATAAAATAACGTATATATATATATATATATATATATATATATATATATATATATATATATATATATATATATATATATACTGCAGGCATTTCCCCTCTGGATCGCAACACTGAGTCTCTGAAAGAGGAAGATGGTCGCCCTGTGGTCCTTGGTTTCTATGATGAGTTTTTCAGCCAGCTCTTTGAGAAACTTTAGAGCACACTTGCCCCATGCTCCAAGGGTCTCCGACCCTATTTTGGATGAAGTAATAGCAAGGGGAAACGCCTTCATATTTGCGGGTCTTCTGGGTCTCCCTGTGGCTGGCAGCTCCACCCCCTTCGGCTACGGAGTATGGCAAGTAGGTGTCTGCCATTGTGGCAGCACAGGTGTAGTCCCAAGCAATCTGCTTACCATCCTTCCAGGGTAGCATAGTGGCTCCATCAGGACGCTTTTGACTTCCATCAGACCTCTGCACTTGGGGTTCCCGTTGTGCTGGACAACGGGCTGTGGCGAGGCTTCTCTTTATGATGTCGTTGACCTCCTCATGTCTAGCATACTTCCCTTCTGATGTGTGACACACGAGACCATGAAGTCCGAATTGATCAGCCGTCGCCCTGCCGCAAATACACCTATGTTCGGTGAGTATGGGGGCGGCTAGGCGAAGAGCAACACCAATCCGAATGGCCTGTGGGTCGAGTCGAGTGCCCAGGGAGGAATTGGGAACAGCTAGAAGGAAATCTCCTGAGTGTGGTGTCTTCACCGCTAGGAGACGAGCTTTGTCCTTTCCTGAAGCGTTGGTGAGCATTGTGTTGGCAATTTTTTGCATGATCGGTTTGTCCCAGTGGGACTGTTTGTGCTCTTTGGGAGAAGCTGGTCTACTGGAGGAGTCTGCAAGGGTGTCCCACCGCACGGCTGCTTCAATGAACCTGGGGTCTTGAGCTCCCACCAAACCTCTCAAGCGTTCGAGGACAATCTTCTTGACTAATCCACAGGAGGCCAAACACGATGACAGAAATGCAGGTAAAGCTACCTGCGTTGCTTTGCACGCCCCTATACCTCCCAGTCGCACTGGGAGGGTTGCCTGCTCCCATTGCCGATCCTCTAGTGACAGATTATACACACAATAAGATCACAGTAAACAGGTGATATTACAATATGCAGAACAACCACTTAAAAAATAGTGAAATTCCAAGCGCTTTCGTGACTTCTCACATTATCAAGAAACTTTAAAAGGACGAGACTACACCTCACTGCCACCCCAACAACACTTGACATTTTATGATGATGTAGATATAAAAATCCCCCCAAAATGCTGACGGGTGTGTGTATAAGATTTCTTGTGAAATATGTGATAAAGTTTATTACGGTCAAACTGGAAAAAGTCTTGAATGGGAAGAATTTAAGATATATTAGACAAATTTTTCAGAATTATATTTGCGAAATTATTGCATACACAAATTTTCGTTTGCCTTATTCTGCCAAAATCGCAAGTTTTACCTATTCGGGACGACACACACACACACACACACATATATATATATATATATATATATATATATATATATATATATATATATATATATATATATATATATATATATATATATATATATATATATATATATATATATAAATAACTTCTTTCAACGCACCCGCCGTATCCCACCTAGGCAGGGTGGCCCAAAAGAAAAACACAAGTTTTTCAATATAAATTTAGTAAAGTATACAGAAGAAGGGGTTACTGGCCCCTTGCTGCCGGCATTCTAGTTGCCTCCCACGACACGCATGGCTTACGGAGGAAGAATTCTGTTCCACTTCCCCATGCAGATAAGAAATAAACAAGAACAAGAACAACTAACAAGAAAATAGAAGCAAAACTAAAAGGTGTGTGTATATATATATATATATATATATATATATATATATATATATATATATGTGCTTGTACATGCATGTGTTGTGTGACCTGTAAGTAGAAGTAGCAAGACATACCTGAAATCTTGCATGTTTATAAGACAGAAAAAAAATACCAGCAATCCGTTTTACACTCACTTCCGTTTTATACTCGCTTGACAGGACTGTAGTACCTGTATACATAAATACATACATATATATATATATATATATATAATATATATATATATATATATATATATATATATATATATATATATATATATATATATATATACAGTGAAGCATATATGTGAACAGTATTTAGATAAAGGTAGATAAGTTTTTATTGCATTTATGGATTTAGAAAAGGCATATGATAGAGTGGATAGGGGAGCAATGTGGCAAATGTTGCAAGTGTATGGAATAGGTAGTAAGTTACTGAAGGCTGTAAAGAGTTTTTATGAGGATAATGAGGCTCAGGTTAGGGTGTGTAGGAGAGAGGGAGATTACTTCCCGGTAAAAGTAGGTCTTAGACAGGGATGTGTAATGTCACCATGGTTGTTTAATATATTTATAGATGGGGTTGTAAAAGAAGTAAATGCTAGAGTGTTGGGGAGAGGGGTGGGATTAAATTTTGGAGAATTAAATGCAAAATGGGAGTTGACACAGTTACTTTTTGCTGATGATACTGTGCTTATGGGAGATTCTAAAGAAAAGTTGCAAAGGTTAGTGGACGAGTTTGGGAGAGTGTGTAAAGGTAGAAAGTTAAAAGTGAACATAGATAAGAGTAAGGTGATGAGGGTATCAAACGATTTAAATAAAGAAAAATTTGATATCACATTGGAGAGAGGGATTATGGAAGAAGTAAATGTTTTCAGATATTTGGGAGTTGACGTGTCAGCGGATGGGTTTATGAAGGATGAGGTTAACCATAGAATTGATGAAGGAAAAAAGGTGAGTGGTGCGTTGAGGTATCTGTGGAGACAAAAAACGTTATCCATGGGGGCAAAGAAGGGAATGTACGAAAGTATAGTCGTACCAACACTTTTATATGGGTGTGAAGCATGGGTTGCAAATGTTGCAGCGAGGAGGAGGCTGGAGGCTGTGGAGATGTCCTGTCTAAGGGCAATGTGTGGTGTAAATATTATGCAGAAAATTCGGAATGTGGAAATTAGGAGAAGGTGTGGAGTTACTAAAAGTATTTGTCAGAGGGCTGAAGAGGGGTTGTTGAGGTGGTTTGGTCATTTAGAGAGAATGGATCAAAGTAGAATGACTTGGAGAGCGTATAAATCTGTAGGGGAAGGAAGGCGGGGCAGGGGTCGTCCTAGAAAAGGTTGGAGGGAAGGGGTAAAGGAGGTATTGTGGGCGAGGGGCTTGGACTTCCAGCAAGCATGTGTGAGCGTGTTAGATAGGAGTGAATGGAGACGAATGGTTTTTGGGACATGACGATCTGTTGGAGTATGAGCAGGGTAACATTTTGTGAAGGGATTCAGGAAACCAGTTAATTGATTTAGTTGGACTTGAGTCCTGGAAATGGGAAGTACAATGCCTGCACTTTAAAGGAGGGGTCTGGGATAGTGACAGCTGGGAGGGACAATTCTCAGCTGTCGTATCTGAGCTCCTCTGCAAAGACAGTGATTATGTATGTGTGTGGTGAAAGTGTTGAATGATAATGAAAGTATTTTCTTTTGGGGATTTTCTTTCTTTATGGGTCACCCTGACTCGGTGGGAGACGGCCGACTTGTTGAAAAAAAAAAAAAAAATATATATATATATATATATATATATATATATATATATATATATATATATATATATATATATATATATATATATGAGAGAGAGATAAATAGATCGATTCCATTTAACCTTCCTGTATAATCAAACACTATTTTTATTTAAAAACAAAAAAATATGTATTCACCACATGCTTAACGCTTTTCTTTGAATTTGCGAGGGAGTCTGGTCCTCAACTGGGCTTTTGTTTTATTATATTGATTAAGGCCAGTTGTTTTTTAATCTAGACCAATGTTTCTCCTAGAGGTCACACTAATTCGCAACAGTAGTACTGAGGTTAATGTACATGTCTTATCTTCTGAAAACTGTTATTTATATTGAACATTTCCAGAGTCAGGATCCAATAATAGCTGGCAGAAAGGGCCTGGATATTCTTCTTGAATACAGTCAAAGTAATTGGGGATAGTGAGTTACACAATTACCTTTCAGACAAGACTCAGTCCTCACCGGTCGCTAAGTTTCCTGTATATGCTCATTGTCGGGAAAAAATGAGCCGATAATTAATCGAAAGAACACCAAGAATCAGTATTCTAAAGATGGACGATGTAAAAAAGCGACTGAGGTCTTGCAGTATTTAAACATTCAGCTGGAGAGAAAATTTCGTATTGTACGATACTGCGACACCAGCCAGGCACTCAGAGATCCTGTAATACTTTTACGAACAATTCCAATCAGAAATACCATTATGGAACAATGCTTTAATCGGGCTGACTCGTGGGCAAATGAGGTTCAAACACCACTTGAGGAATGTATCAATTTGGTGGCAGCAGTGTAGATACCATCGTCATGCAGTCAGACATTCAAGCGTAACTTACCAACCTCAAAACCTGTTGCTTGACCAAAGTATGATGAAGTGAATGACTGTTTTGGGGCATTACGTAGATGGCTTGAGAATGATTGTGAAGTCGAGTTGTTTACTCTTGACCAGTTTCACGAACTCATGGATGAAATAGCAGTTGATGAAGTGTACATCATGAAGAAACTAAAGCAAAAGCTACAGGAGCATTATTTTGATCATGTTTATTTTGCTGAAATCAATGGAAAGGAGAATGTGGTATGTTCTCAAAATACGACAGATTTCCTATCAATATCAAGTGGTATTCAGAGAATAATAAATTCAACACAAGAGACATAGAATTGTAAACGCTGCTGCCAAGATTGTACGAAGAGATTAGAGAAGCAAAATACACACATGAATGATATCGATGACATAAAAAATCTAGAATGACGGAGACATTCTTTGTAAGCTTATATAGACAGTGATTCCACCAAATGATACGAAGCAGGTTAGTATAGGTCAAGCCTTGAAAAGCCGTGGAGGCCTCTCCAGAAGTTGAGGCATGAGAGAAATTGTTCAGCAACAGAGGGTGTACACATTGCAGCTTCTACAGCAGTTCGCAATGAAACGTCATCAGTGACGGGCAGACCGAAAATAAAACAAATTTAGCATTGGATGGTTTTTACTTTAAATATTTGTAAAAATATTTCCCCAAAGTGATTTGATGGGGCTTTAAAATATGTGATTTAGGATAAAATTTTACTTTATATGCCAAAAAATAATTTCTATAGTAATTTTTCATCGTCAGACTTTTCTCCTACTAGACTAAAAGTAGGGAGTCTGGCCTGTGGGTCGAGGCCAAACAGACATACGTACCTTGTTTTTGCTTAATGTCCATCAGGGTTCGTTCTGACACTGCCTTAAGTGGATTGTAATGATAGTAGTAGTAGGCATACACAGTGGCAAAAGAGTTTGTCTATCTGATTCCAAAAGTAATGAATTATTTTGGCACCAACAGCTTCACGGGGCATCTGTCCCAGTGTTCCACAACTCTGCTGCTTCCTTACCCACATACAGTTGAATTTATTTACCTCAGAGTTTCATACTAATGTTTCATTCAATTCTATTTCTTGTACTTTAAAAATATTTTTATGCTTATGTGCGTTGAATTTATTTACTGTTTTTTATAATCTTCTTGAGATCCCCGCATAGCTTCTACTTTCTAAAAACGAGTTGAGTATTGTATCTCAGTTATGGAAAGGTTTGTTTCTTAATGATATGATGTTTGAGGTTGTCGTTGACAACCTCTCTAGGTTATCGTCGTCTCGATTGAATTAGGGGACCAGAAATACACAGCATTTTCAAGGTCGCGTTTCTCAAGAGCATTGTGCAATATTCAGTGTTAAGGAAGTTACAAATGTTTTGTGATCGAAATTTATATCTTGTCAGCCTAGCATTCTGTCAGCCTAGCGTTCTGTCAGCCTAGCGTTCTGTCAGCCTAGCATTCTGTCAGCCTAGCATTCTGTCAGCCTAGCATTCTGTCAGCCTAACATTCTGTCAGCCTAGCATTATGTCAGCCTAGCATTATGTCAGCCTAGCATTCTGTCAGCCTAGCATTCTGTCAGCCTAGCATTCTGTCAGCCTAGCATTCTGTCAGCCTAGCATTCTGTCAGCCTAGCATTCTGTCAGCCTAGCATTCTGTCAGCCTAGCATTCTGTCAGCCTAGCATTCTGTCAGCCTAGCATTCTGTCAACCTAGCATTCACCTTCTTTTCCTTTGTTTTTGTGAGTGGATTTCCTTATAAACTTTATGCAAAGTTCATATAATTATATCCAAAATCTATTGCCTGGCATTAATCCACAATGAAGCTCGTACTTCTCGCTCTTACAGAACGGACTCTGCTACAACGTGTACAAATCTCTCTGAATATTTAAGCAGTCGGTCATAGATGCTACGTGATCATCAGTCGTTGCAGTAATCAGTGCAAAGCCCATTTCTACATCAACTTCAGTTATATTGTAGGTAGAAGTTCCTGTTGCGAAAACCTTATTGGTTATTTGGCAACACAATTATTTTGCAGAAATTTAACTATTTTATTCCCTAATTATAGTCTCCTTAACTAACCAACTAACGCGAGCAACAGATGGAGCTATAAATGAAGGCTCGTTTCCTTTCTTGGTCATTGGAATAAAAGTAAGTCTCCAGTCACATGGTATGTTGCCATATTCAGTAAATCGATTGTCATTGTTAACGAATACAAGATGTAGTGTCTACATTCATTTAATATTCTAGTTGATATTACTTCACTCTGTAATGGAGAGAGACAGAGAGAAATCAGCTGTGTAGTAGCGCTAGGAATCTCTGGCTCTACCCTACACATCCTTAGGGATTACCTAAGAGCAGTTGTCTATGGGACAGAGTTAACAATACAATCGGGGATGTGTTTCACAGGGAAATGTGCTTGGTCCATTGTGATGGAATGTCTACCTCAATGACTTTCTTTAACTCAACCCAGAATACCATGCCAATACAGATGACTATTGTAATATTTATTTTTATAGATGATGATACGCCCGCTGCTATCAGGTACATCAATCACTAGCTTACAGCTGTATCAGCAGGGGAGAAACGAAGGCAGGTCACATTTACTCCTCAGAAGACGGCATGATGGTAATACTGGAGCAGTAGTAAGACTGAATGGTAGTGTAGGAACCCGGGGATGATTCCAAGATGTCTATGAAGAATCACGTGGTAAATCTTGCAATCAAGGAAGCCAAGAAGCTAACAGGCACTACTACGTATGTTATACCTGCAAAACTCTGTACAAGGCACAAGTGAGGTCACATCTTGAATATGTTTTACTGTCTTGGATTGCCTGTCCTCTGTCTCATTTACTTCTTGACAGAGAAACTGAACAAGACGACTAACTCTCGCCTGACTCGGCCTGGACAGATCTGTCATTTCAGCATAGCGATGATGGTGGCCTTACTGTTATGTACAAGGCCAATATTGTCAAGGTACCACACTTGGCTCCACTTCTCCGACAGCGAGAAGTGAGCTTCTATGCAATAATACTGGCAACAAATAACTACGCTCTGGCTGTACCCTTCTCAATAACATCATTTCATCAGAGATCATTCGTTCCTAGAATGACTCTAGTCTGGGACATGTTTGTACAACATAACAACATTGATGAAATAAAGTCAGCTGAACAAATGAAATCGTTGTTGTCCCTCAGCCTACTTCGCCTTCCTTTTCCCCATTTGTATATCTCATAACAATAAAACGGCTTTCTAACCCTGTATAAATTTTTAAAGGAGGGAGAGAGAGAGAGAGAGAGAGAGAGAGAGAGAGAGAGAGAGAGAGAGAGAGAGAGAGAGAGAGAGAGAGAGAGAGAGAGAGAGTGAGTGAGAGAGAGAGCAATAACAACAACTCTTTGATCTCTAGATAGCGGATGTTAAAAACAACACACAATATCAACAGCGATCACAAACCATTCCCAAACAGGAAGAAAATATCCTCCCAGCCAAACACTTCGGAGCAATTTTTGTTTTCATGTAAACGTTTTCACGAAAGTTGAAACATGATGGATTCAACTAGCTCTTTCTCGTCGAAGTTCTGAGCAGTAAGGAAAATTGTGATGGATGGGTGATGAAGTCAGCTACTGATAAGGAGGTTGGTATATAATTGAGGGTAGAGTTTGATGGCAGAGAAGTTGTTGAATATAAAATTTGTGTGAGGGTAATTATAATTAATTAGTTAAAACAAAGTATGAATTTGGAAAGGCAGATGGAGTTTAATTATTTGTGTGAGGCAAAATCATTTTTAAAAATACGATAAAATATGATTAATATGTTCACATATCTTGGTTCGGGTTAATGTGTCTGCATATCACTGTATGTTCTTCCAGGCAACCTTATGTCCAAATCCCTAAAACAAAGGAGCTTAGCTGTGAAAATAGATTAAGAAATATAAATCTCATAACAACAGACAAAAAGGCTCCTAAGTGATATGACATGAAAAATATTCGCCATTAAATTAGGAGATTTTCATTTCCTGATCATTGTAATGGAGTCAAGAGCTCCTGTTGTTGGCTCTGAACAGGATGCGACTTATTTAAGTGGTACATAGTTCAGTCACGAAACAAGGAGCTATATGCGATCTATAGGCGGGTGTAGAAATAGCTATATCCATCACCCCCATTTTTCATTAGGCCAGTATGGAAGTAGCTGGTGTTACTTCTGAAACTGTTATAGGGATCACCAAGCATCGTAAACCCACAGATGCTACAGCCGGAGGGAATGATGATGGGGTCTACAGCATTCTGTTCAATGGATGCAGTAAACATTACGTTAGTGAGACAAGCAATGACATGTAACTCATAAATAACAAAAAAGGCACAATACCGTGACTGGAACAATACACACACAACCCGCACATATAAAAGGGAGGAGCTTACGACGACGTTTCGGCCCGACTTGGACCATTTACAAAGTCACACTAACACACAGAGACGGAGGAAGGGGTATTTATAGGCAGGCAGACAGGGGAGGGTACAAGAGAGTGGGGTAATAATGGAGTATAATGAAGGGTTACTTCATCTCCCTATACCTACTGATGTCTTTCTTGATCTTATCCGCCTTTGCGTGGACTCTAACTCCTTTTCCTTTCAAGGAAAATATTACTCTCAAACCTTTGGTGTCGCTATGGGCTCTCCTCTATCTCCTGTTCTTGCTAATCTTTACATGGAATACTTCGAGACTGTCCTTCTTCCCACTATTGATGTACGTCCTTCACTCTGGCTCCGCTATGTAGATGACATCTTTGCTCTTTGGCCTCATGACTTAAGTCTCTTCCAACCTTTTCTTGATGCTCTTAATAATCTTGCCCCTTCCATTAAGTTTAAAGCTGATTGGGAATCTAATTCTTTGCTTCCTTTCCTTGATGTTCATGTCCACCGCTCAGTTACAGGTTTTGCCTTCTCCGTGTACCGCAAGCCTATGCACAGTGGCATGTACATTCATTACTTCTCTTATCATGCCTCCTATGTCAAGAAAAGTGTTCTTATCTCCCTCTTTCTCCGTGCTCTCCGCATCTGTGATCCTCAGTTTCTTGAAGCAGAAATTTCCAATCTTCATAATTCATTTTCCCGCCTGGGCTACCCTTCCCATTTCATAGACTCTGCTTTCTCTCGTGCCAAACGGACTTTCTTCTCTCCTAAACCCTCTACTCCTGAGAACTCTCCAGTCCTCTGCCTTCCCTACATCTCTGGTCTCTCTAATCTCAGCAACTCTCTCCGTTCCTTAGACATCAAACTTACCTTTCGTCAGACTAACACTCTTCGCACTAATCTAGTTCATACCTCCCCTCCCTCCACAGATTCTCCTGGTGTCTACTCTATTTCTTGCTCCTCCTGTCCTCTTCAGTACTTCGGAGAAACTGGCCGATCTCTTTCTGACAGACTCAAGGAGCACAAAAATAGTGTTAGGCTTGCCCACACTAATAATGCTCTTTTCTGTCATGTCAGAGATCACAGTCATCCTATTGATTGGTCTTCTGCTAAAACTGTCTACCCTACGTCCAACTTTCATAGTCGCCGCCTGGTTGAATCCTCCCTTATACACAACTTTTCCTGTATTAATCTTAGTCCTGGCTTTGTCTCTGTTGATGCTTTCCTCTCTCATTACATTGTTAAATGCTCTAAACTTCAGAACACCCGTGACTTAACCTGATTCCTTCCCCTTTCATCTCTTCCCCCTTCTCCTTTTTTCTCTTATGGGTTATCCTTTCTTTCTTTTCTTTTGCCTTGTATTTGTCCTTCATTTTATTCGCCTTTCCTCCCTCTGTGTTCTCGTCCCACCCTTGCGGGCCGCTAGCCTCATTGCAGTGCTCCTTCCTAGAATTTGATTGTCTCCACTACTACTATTACTACTACTACCACTTCCACTTACTCCATTATTTCCCCACTCTCTTGTACCCTCCCCTGTCTGCCTGCCTATAAATACCCCTTCCTCCGTCTCTGTGTGTTAGTGTGACTTTGTAAATGGTCCAAGTCGGGCCGAAACGTCGTCGTAATCTCCTCCCTTTTATATGTGCGGGTTGTGTGTGTGTACATGTAACTCGTCTTCAGGAGCACAAATAAGATGGAGGATACCAACAACTCGTGTGTCGTCCACCATGGGTTAATTCCCACGTTAGAAACCGAAGAGAAGCGTAGTAACTATTTCAGTTGACGACATAACCAAACGAAGGAGCCTGTACTCGATCACTATTCACCTTGGAAAAATAAACACATAAGCAGTATAATGTGATCCTTTATTGACAACAAACCAAGTGGACAACCTCACCAAAACATTTCTTCACAAGACTCGCCGCATTCTGAGGGACTCAGAACAAGGGAAGAAACTTCTACACACCATTCCCAGCAACCCCAGACCTGCCAGAATGTACGGTCTGCCAAAAACTCACAAACAAAGTATCCCATTGAGGCCCATATCCTCGGGAATAGGCAGTGCTCCCCACAAACTCTCAGGAATTCTCGCTAAACACCTCTTTAAACTTTTGGGAACTATCAGTCCAGCACATCTCAAACACTCTGGTGACCTTCTCAATCGCATTCGCAACATCAACATCAGGAACAAGAAACTCTCCAGCTTTGATGTAACATCCCTATTCATCAAAGTACCTACTACACAAGCTATTGATCTCTTGCGCAGGAAAATTGACGATTCGCTTGATCTTCCTCTTCCAGCCAGCGATTCCATCGACCTTGTTGAACTATGTGTGGGCTTTACATGTTTCTCTTTCGAAAATCAACTCTTTCAGCAAACTTTTGGACTACCCATGGGATCGCCACTTAGTGCCGTTCTTGCGAACCTATATATGGAACATCTGGGTTAGGTGGAGAATGCTGCATGTGACAGTCTTCAAAGTAGTGTGATAGTTTAAAACCTCGGGTAACTTAAAGGACCTGCAGTGTTCCATTCTAGCGATGAAGAAGTTTCTTGGCAATAGGTTCAGCTATGTTGTAGAAGCCGTTGTTCTGGTTGAAGTTGTTGGATATACAAATAAGTGATGATTCCAGGATTCTTCGGTATTGAGTGTTGTCTTCTCTGGCGATGAGTCTTGCGTTTCTGTAGTTGATTAAATGGTTGTGTGAATTTCGGTGTTGAACACAGGCATTTCTTGGGTCGTCAGATCTGCCTGCGTACTGGTGTTCTGAAATGCGTGTTTGGAGGTCTCTGGATATTTCGCCGACGTATAATTTGCTGCAGTCATTACAAGGAATTGTGTATACCCCTGCCGAGCGTTTTTCCACTATTATTCCCTCTTCTCTCACCTGGCTCCGTTATGTTGACGACATTCTCATCATTACTCCCAGACGCTTCAACGTTCAAGCTCTCCAACACAAGCTCAACCAGGTCGAGCCATCAATCCAGTTCATACTAGAAGTCGACAACACTCTTCCTTTCCTTGATGTTCTTCTCTGCAAAGCTGACCATGAACTTCGTTTTAAAGTCTATCGAAAACCTACCAACCAACACGATCTTCTCCACTTCTACTCTCACCACGACACCAAAACTAAACGTGGTGTAATTATAGGCTTTTTGCTGCGCGCACTCAGAATCTGTAGCAGTGAGTTCCTTGAAGAAGAATGCTCCCTTATTGAGCAAGTTTTTTCTAAACTTCACTATCATCGTCACTTTATTAGAGACTGCAGACGACGGGCATTAAACATCTTCAAAACACCCAGAGAAAACTGCCGAGAAGAGATGCATAGTCCTCCCCACCAACTCCATTGCCAAACACGTTTCCAACATTTTTTCCAATACCTCATTCCAAGTATCTACCTCCACATCCACCACCATCAAGGACATTACCAGTAACAGACAAGACAAGCTTCAATCCACTGCAGGGGTATACACAATCCCTTGTAATGACTGCAGCAAATTATACGTCGGTGAAACATCCAGAGACCTCCAAACACGTATTTCAGAACACCAGTACGCAGGCAGATCTGACGACCCAAGGAATGCCTGTGTTCAACACAGAAATTCACACAACCATTTAATCAACTACAGAAACGCAAGACTCATCGCCAGAGAAGACAACACTCAATACCGAAGATTCCTGGAATCATCACTTATCTGTATATCCAACAACTTCAACCAGAACAACGGCTTCTACAACATAGCTGAACCTATTGCCAAGAAACTTCTTCATCGCTATCCCACATAGAACTTAAGAATGGAACACTGCAGAAGGTCAACCAATATACTTGCCCATTCTCTTTTTAAGTTAACATAAGAACATAAGAATGGAGGAACACTGAAGAAGTCCTACTGACCCATACAAGACAGGTCCTTAGCAAAACCACCACTACCTAAGAATTTACTCCCGTACTCACGACACCAATCAAACCCAGCCCCTCCCACTCATATATTTGTCCAATCTCTTTTTAAAGCCACCCAAGGTCCTAGCCTCTATCACCCTAATCGGAAGATTGTTCCACGCATCTACAACTCTGTTCGAAAACCAGTACTTGCCTATTTCCATTCTAAATCTAAATTTATTCAATTTAAATCCGTTATTTCTGGTTCATACTTGGTTCGATATCCTCAGTATTTTATTAATATCTCCTTTGTTTATGCCCATCATCCACTTGTACACCTCGTTGATATCTCCCCTCATTCTACGTCTCTCCAGAGAGTGGAGATTCAACGCTCTAAGTCTATCTTCATACGGGAGATTTCTTTTACTGTAAATCATTTTAGTCATTCGTCTCTGTATGTTCTCCAATGAATCTATATCCATTCTGTAATAAGGAGACCAAAACTGAGCTGCATAATCCAAATGAGGTCTCACTAGTTATGTATAGAGCTGTAAAATAACGTTTGGACTTCTGTTGCTTATACTTCTTAAAATAAATCCTAATAATCTGTTAGCCTTATTGCGCACACATAGGCACTGTTGTCTTGGCTTTTTGATTTCTGCTTACCATGACTCCCAAGTCTTTTTCACATTCTGTCACTTACAATTCTTTCATTAAGGTCATTTATGTAAATTATGAACAACAATGGGCCACGCCACTAGTGACTAATCCCCATTCAGATTTGACCCCATTAATGGAAACTCTCTGCTTTCTATTGGTAAGCCATGCCTCTATCCATGCTAGAACTTTACCTTCTATACCATGAGCTGCCACCTTTCTTAAGAGTCTCTTGTGAGGTACTCTATCGAAGGCCTTACTGAAATCCAAGTAAACTATATCATATTCTTTATCCAGTCTACTGCCTCAAATGTTTTATTGAAAAACGTCAGTAAATTTGTCAGGCAGGAACGACCTCTCGTGAACCCATGCTGAGATTCATTAATCAAATTATGTTATTCAAGGTGACTTCTAATAATATCAGCTATAATTGATTCTAATAATTTGCCTACTATAGACGTGAGGCTTATTGGACGGTAATTTGATGGAATGGACTTATCCCCTGATTTGAATATAGAGACTACATTAGCTATCTTCCACATCTCTGGCACAACACCAGTTAGGATGGACGTATTAAACACACTCGTTAATGGCTGACTAAGTTCTATCTTGCATTCTTTAAGTACCCTGGAAAACAACTCGTCGGGTCCCGGGGACTTATTTTGCTTCAGTTTATCTATCTGTTTGATAACCATGTCCCTCGTGACAGTAATATTAGTTAATTTGAATTCTTCAGGAACTGAATAATTGTTAATTTCTGGAATCTCATTTACGTCTTCTTGAAAACATAAAGTCACTGGACTCCAGATTACCGGTCAAATAAGTCCAGTCAATTTGACTAAAGTTAAAATCCCCTACTATCACTACGTTATTGTGTCTAGAAGCCCTAACAATTTCGTCCCAAAGAAGTCTCCCTCTATCGTGATCCAAGCCTGAAGGTCGGTATATTACACCTAGAATCAGTTTTTCTTGACCTTCTAGAAACTCTACCCAAACAGATTCTGTTAATGATCCATCTATTTTTATGCCTGTTTTTATGCAGCCATTTATATTTTCTCGTACATATAATGCAACTCCATCCCCTTTCCCATTATATCTATCTACATGGAACAACTTAAACCCCTGAATATGACACTCAGTAATCCTCCTGTTGTGAATCCTCAAGTCAAGAAAGGAACCTGGACTGTGGCTGGAATGCATGGTGTGGAGAAAATTCTCCAAGAGAAGGTGGGGTATCAGCCCTTTCTGCCCTTTTCATGGGCCCAGCCCTTTCAGCCCATTCCGCCCTTAGAAAGGGACAGACTGCGTCTGGCTTCCTGGTCAACAACTTAAGTCATAACAGATGAACGGACCCAGAAAGCCAGTACGTCACGTCTGACTGACCAGTGTAGCAACGAGTGTATAAGATTAATAGACATTTGATATAAATGGGACTCTTTGCCGTAGCAGGAAAGTTAAAGAAAACTGTTGTATCAGTTTCTACACTAGACATTATAATCATAAACTATCAGTGATCGAAATATTTAGAGAACACAAACATTTGAACTGCAAATTGTTGCAGCATTTAGCAAGTGGGAAATTGAGCTTAGGTCAGCGAAACAAGGAGAGGGCCGCAGTCAGAGGCGCAGGAGGGCTCAGATTGAACTAGCCAACAAAAGGGAATGGGGCTTACGGCGCGGTGATTTGACCTAACAAAGGGACATTCATCGTGCGTCTCCGATCTCCTATTCAATCTCCACTAACGTCGGGAAAGCGGATAAGAACTCTGTTCCAGCGCGTTTAGTGATAATTAATCATAAAATAGCGGTATATTCCAGAGAAGTGTGCGCAGCTTCTCTTCTTATTACTGCTAAAAGACAAACGTAGAGAGACAATCGCGAGTGTATCATCAACAAGACGGTGACTCATCAGTGAAGTTAGAACATAAGAAGAACATAAGAACATAAGAAACACTGCAGCAGGCCCGTGGGCCCATACTTGGCAGGTCCTTCACAATCCATCCCACTAACAGAATATTTGCTCAACAAATCAAGGCTGCTGTCAAGGTGGATTCCTAGGAATTTTCCCTCTGTGAGTCTTGTGATGGGTGAACCATTGAGCGTTATGTTAAGTGGAACATTTGTGGCTTTGCTTCCAAACTGTATGAAGTAGGTCTTGTCAGTATTGAGAGTAAGCTTGTTAGTCGTCATCCACGTTGATATTTTCTGTAATTCGGTATTAACAGTGTTGGCCAGTATAACTGGATTTGGGTGAGAGAAGACATATGTTGTGTCATCTGCAAATAAAATGGGTTTGAGTAGTTGTGATGCATTCGGTAGGTCATTTATGTAAATGAGGAATAGGAGTGGACCCAGTACACTTCCTTGGGGGACTCCGACTGTTATTTGTTGTGTGGAAGAGTTCGCTCCATTTGTGTACACGTATTGGCTTCTGTTACTGAGATATGACTTTAGGTAGTTGAGTGAGTGCCCTCTTATACCATAGTGTGCTAATTTTGTGAGCAGTAAATCATGGTCGACTGTATTAAAAGCTTTGCATAGGTCAATGAAGATTCCCAGTGGGACTTCTTTCTTCTCAAGTGTGGTGTATATTAACTCTAGCATGTTTATAATGACATCATTTGTGCTCTTGTTGGTCCTGAATCCAAACTGACAGGGGTTGAGTACGTTATGTGAGACGAGGTAGGAATAGATCTGTCTATGAATTATTTTTTCGAAGATTTTAGAGAGCAGTGGTAAATTAGATATTGGTCTATAATTATTCAAGTCTGTTTGATCACCTCCTTTGTGGATCGGGGTGACCCTTGTTATTTTGAGAATTGATGGGAAGGTAGAGGTTTCAATGGATTTATTGAAGAGTGTTGCAATAATTGGTGACAGTACCTGTGAATCTTTTTTGTACATAAAAGGTGGTAAGCTGTTTATGTATCCTGCCTTGTTTTTAATTAAGGGTGTTGATGATGAGCGAGACTTCAATTCAGTTGGTAGGAGCTAGGAATAGTGTAATAGGGTAGGTGTTGGTGAGGTAGTCTGTTGGACGGGTGTTCGAGCTTGGGATTTTACTCGCTAGATTCTTTCCTATGGTGGAGAAGAAAACATTAAGTCTGTTTGCTGTCTCAGTATTAACAGTATTAACAGACTTAGCAGGAACTATGACTCAAGTCATGAGCTAAGTCATAACTTAAGTCTTGTCTAAAGTCTTGACTCATGACCAATGGGAAGTTACAACATTTCTGTCTTGGGAGACGAGTCAACGATATAGAATTAGCCTTGACACAGACATGAAAAACTGTTCGAAGTTAGAATGGAATAATCTAACCGCTAAAGTTACAAGCTCCAAACCAGCACAGTCATTCAAGAACCAGCTGGGCAAACATTTTGCTCAAATAGGATTTAACTCTATACCACACTGCATCAATCTGAAGTCAACGGATTCCTGATGTTATTCAGCAACCACGTCAGGACAATTAGTTGACAACGAGGCAACCTAGTGAGCAATAGTACAAGTGGTAGAAGTAAGTGGTTGTTAGTCATAGCAAAACTGGCAGAACCAGAAGATGAATCAGTGGTGCACAAAGCTCTAAGTGTTAAGTAAAAGGGACACAAATGCAGCTAATGAGACATTTTATTGTGGCAACGTTTCGCTCTCCAGGAGCTTTGTCAAACACTCCAACTCCAGCTCTAAGTGGTATTGTAGATCTTTTCTCTGTTTCCATTCAGGAAGAAGCTGGAGGGTGGAGAGAGAGAGAGAGAGAGAGAGAGAGAGAGAGAGAGAGAGAGAGAGAGAGAGAGAGAGAGAGAGAGAGAGAGAGAGAGAGAGAAGCTACTGCATGTCTTTGACTCATGCCCGCGGATAATATTGAAAGCTCTAAATTAATCTAGATAGAAGCAGTTCTTTTCAGCAGATAACCTTGGTGTGAACTTTCAAGTTCTCTCTCATTTGTCTTTCACGCGAAATCTCATGTTCTTTTCTTCAGTTTCACTCTCTCTCTCTCTCTCTCTCTCTCTCTCTCTCTCTCTCTCTCTCTCTCTCTCTCTCTCTCTCTCTCTCTCTCTCTCTCCCAGTATTTAAAAAAAATCAATGTTTCTCCATGATTTTTCGCTTTTCCTCTGTTTCCGTGTTTCAGGTAACCTATTATTTCCCTCAATCTCTATCTGTTTCTCCATGAATATCATTTCTTTGTCTTTCTGTTTCTACCGTAATATTTTCTTTTAAATCTATTCATGAGAGTTCCTTTAGATCGTTACAACTTTCTTTGTTAATAAATCCTCGTGTTGGATTGATAACCTGATAGTAATCACGGTTACTGGATCACAGTCAATGGAATACCTTGACGCATGCATAATACATGCATTATGCGTGCCTAACACATACATGGCACAAGATTGACACGTGTTACATACATGACCCGTTTGTGTTACATACGTGACACATACATGTTACTTGACCCATGCCTAATACCTGACTCTCCTGCGTTCTCTGGTCTCCTCTTAAAAGATTTTCCAATAATCACAGAAAAAATCTTCACCCAGTAACAAACCGATTTTGCTGATCTGCATCACAGTCCCAGATTCAGCATTATTGGATTGGCTAATTCAAAATGACAGCGCATTCGACAATAAGGTGTCGAAGAATTATCCTCGTATTTTGTTCATCAATACACACACACACAACCATAAAGCTCTTGGAGCAGGGAGAGAGTGGACCTAGAAGCGAAAAGGGAAGTGGCGGGGCCAGGAGCTGTGACTCTACCGCTGCAACCACAAATAGGTGAGTGTACAAATACATTCACGCATATTTATGTGTACAATATATGTATATATATATATATATATATATATATATATATATATATATATATATATATATATGAAGAAAACACTATGAAAAATATAAGAATTAGCGTGTGACTACTCACATTATCATAGTTCCTTGATAATGTGAGTAGTCACGAAAGCGCTTGGAATTCTTCTATTTTTTCATAGTGGTTTTCTTGCATATTTTGATATCACCTGTTTACTGTGATCTTTTTGCATATATATATATATATATATGGTGTGAGTGATGATGAAAGTTTTTCTTTGTCGGGCCACCCTGCCTTGGTGGGAAACGGCCTATGTGTTAATAATAATAATATATATATATATATGTGTGTGTGTGTGTGTGTGTGTGTGTGTGTGTGTGTGTGTGTGTGTGCATCTAAGTTCCTCAAGGAGCTGGGCAAAAGACTCAACAGGGTAACTAGGGATCCCAGGGCAGCTAGTTTTCTGTTCCAGCGACTCAGAGCTGCTGTTCAGAGGGGTAATGCATGCTGTATTCTGGGCACGCGCCCCAGCTCAGAAGAGCTGGATGAGATTTTCGCATTATAATCAGTGACAAACATGTAACAATATGTACTAGACATGTATCTCTCATACCTCGTGTACTGTATATGCCATCTTTATATCAACAATGTATTCCTTAAATATTTTGTACCATATTATGTAATAAAATATACCTATTAGAAAAAAAAAAAAAGAAGATGGGGTGGTAGGGGAAGTGGAATATTCAAATGACATCAGGAAGAAATCCAAATTTTCTTCCTTGAAGCCTTTTTGTCCACTTCTCCGAGGCTATGGGTCCCACAATTTGTACCAGAGGTGGACCCCATCTTATATATATATATATATATATATATATATATATATATATATATATATATATATATATATATATATATATATATATATATATATATATATATATATATATTATTAACACATAGGCCGTTTCCCACCAAGGCAGGGTGGCCCGACAAAGAAAAACTTTCATCACTCACACCATCACTGTCTTGCCAGAGGAGTGCTTACACTACAGCTACAAAACTGCAGCATTAACACCCCACCTTCAGAGTGCCGGCACTGTACTTCCCATCTTCAGGAATCAAGTCCGGCCTGCCGGTTTCCTTGAAACCCTTCATAAATGTTACCTTGCTTACACTCCAACAGAACGTCAATTCCTAAAAAACATTTGTCTCCATTAGCTCCTATCTAACACGCTCACGCATGCTTGCTGGAAGTCCAAGCCCCTCGCACACAAAACCTCCTTTTCCCCTTCCCTCCAACCTTTTCTAGGCCGACCCCTACCCCGCCTTCCCTCCACTACAGTTTTATACACTCTCGAAGTCATTCTATTTCGATTCGTCCTCTCTACATGTCCAAACCATCTCAATAACCCCTCCTCAGCCCATTGGATAATAGTCTTGGTAATCCCACACCTCCTCCTAATCTCCAAACTACGGATTTTCTGCATTATATTCACACTACACATTGCCCTCAGACATGACATCTCTATTGCCTCCAGCTTTCTCCTTGTTGCAACATTCACAACCCATGTCTCACACCCATACAAGAGTGTTGGTAAAACTATACTCTCATACATTCCCCTCTTTGCTTTCATGGATAAAGTTCTCTGTCTCCACAAGGTCCTCAGTGCACCACTCACCTTTTTCCACTCATTAATTGTATGATTCACCTAATCCTTCATACACCCATCTGCTGACACATCCACTCCCAAATATTTGAGCACATTCACCTCCTTCATACTCTCTCCCTCTAATCTGATATTCAATGTTCCGTTATCTAATTTTTTTGTTATCCTCATCACCTTACTCTTTCCTATATTCACTTTTCATTTCCTTCTTTTACATACCCTACCAAACTCCTCCACCAACCTCTGCAACTTCTCTTCATAATCCCCCAAAAGCACAGTGTCATCAGCAAAGAGCAACTGTGACAACTCCCACTTTTTGTTAGATTCTTTATATTTTAACCCCACACCTCTTGCCAACACCCGAGCATTCACTTCTCTTACAACTCCATCTATAAATATATTGAACAACCACGGTGACATCACACATCCCTGTCTAAGGCCTACGTTTACTGGGATATAATCTCCCTCTCGCCTACATACTCTAACCTGAGCCTCACTATCCTCATAAAAACTTTTCACTGCTTTCAATAACCTACCTCATATTCCATACATTTGCAGCATCTGTCACATTGCACCCATATCAACCCTATCATACGCCTTTTCCAAATCTATAAATGCTACAAACACCTCTTTACCCTTAAATAAATATTGTTCACCTATATGTTTCACTGCAAACACTTGATCTGCACACCCCCTACCCTTCCTAAAGCCTCCTTGTTCATCATGCTCCCCGTCTTACTCTTAATTCTTTCAATAATAATTCTTCCCTATACTTTACCAGGTATATTCAACAGACTTATTCCCCTATAATTTTTACACTTTTTTTTGTCCCCTTTACCTTTATACAAAGGAACCATACATGCTCTCTGCCAATCCCTAGGTACCTTACCCTCTTCCATACATTTATTAAATAAAAACACTAACCACTCCAAAACTGTATCCCCACCTGCCTTTAACATTTCTCTCTTTATCCCATCAATTCCAGCTGCCTTACCCCCTTTCATTTTCCTCACTGCCTCACGAACTTCCCACACACTCACAACTGGTACTTACTCACTCCTTGCATCACTTCTACTTTGTAAAAACCTCTTATATGCTAACTTTTTCTCTCTTACTACTCTTTTTACACCATCATTCCACCAATCGCTCTTCTTCCCTCCTGCACCCACTTTCATATAACCACAAACTTCTGCTGAACACTCTAACACTATTCTTGAACTTACCCCATACCTCTTCTACCTAATTGCCTATACTCTCACTAGCCCATCTGTCCTCCAACAGTTGTTCATATCTCACCCTAACCGCCTCCTCCTTCAGTTTATAAATCTTCACTTCTCTCTTACTTGCTGTTTCCATTCTCCTTGTATACCATGTACCTTTTTATATATATATATATATATATATATATATATATATATATATATATATATATATATATATATATATATATATATATATATATATATAATGGGTCCACCTCTGGTGTAAATTGTGGGTCACATAGCCTCGGAGAAGTGGATAAAAAGGCTTCAAGGAAGAATATTTAGATGTCTTTCTGAAGCCATTTGAATATTCCACTTTCCCTACCACACCATCTTTTATTAAATATATATATATAATTTATTTCAAGATACAATACATTGTCAAAATACATTAACAAGAATACAATAGTGAGTAAAACAACATAGATGACAAGTCAGAGCTACATGTCAAATACTTCGTCCAGCTCCCCGGTAGTGGCCCGCGTGCCCAGAATACTGCAGGCATTTCCCCTCTGGATCGCAACACTGAGTCTCTGAAAGAGGACGCTGGTCGCCCTGTGGTTCTTGGTTTCTATTATGAGTTTAACACCCAGCTCCTTGAGAAACTTTAGAGCACACTTGTTCCATGCTCCATAGG
This sequence comes from Cherax destructor, assembly GCA_009830355.1. Lineage (NCBI taxonomy): Eukaryota > Metazoa > Arthropoda > Malacostraca > Decapoda > Parastacidae > Cherax > Cherax destructor. The sequence continues at coordinate 27,328 of WNWK01006021.1, read as the reverse complement.
TCTCCGAACCTATTGGGATGAAGTTATAGCAAGAGGGAAGGTCTTCATATTTGCGGGTCTTCTGGTTCTCCCTGTGGCTGGCAGCTCCACCCCCTTCGGCTAAGGAGTGTGGCAGGTAGGTGTCTGCCAATGTGGCAGCACATGTGTAGTCCCAAGCAATCTGCTTACCATCCTTCCAGGGTAGCATGGTGGCTCCATCAGGACGCTTTTCACTTCCATCAGACCTCTGCACTTGGGGTTCCCGTTGAGCTGGGCAACGGGCTGTGGCGAGGCTTCTCTTTATGATGTCATTGACCTCCTCATGTCTAGCATACTGCCCTTCTGATATGTGACACACTACACCATGAAGTCCGAATTGATCAGCCGTCGCCCTGCCGCAAATACACCTATGTTCGGTGAGTATGGGGGCGGCTAGGCGAAGAGCAACACCAATCCGAATGGCCTGTGGGTCGAGTCGAGTCCCCAGAGAGAAATTGGGAACAGCTAGAAGGATATCCCCTGAGTGTGGTGCCTTCACCGCTAGGAGACGAGCTTTGTCCTTTCCTGAAGCGTTGGTGAGCATTGTGTTGGCAATTTTTTCCATGATCGGTATATATATATGTCGTGCCGATCAGGTAAAACTTGCGATTTTGGCTTAAATAGCAACGCTCACCTTGCCATATAAGACAAGTGAAAATTTGTGTATGCAATAATTTCGCCAAAATCATTCTGAACATAACGAAAAAAAAATATTTCATTTTGTTTGTTTATTATTAAATTAATGTTAACGTATCTAAAATATATTTAGTTGGGTTAGGCTAAATTAAATTGCGTTTGTTGTAATAAGATTAGGTAGGTTTTCAAAGTTTCTTTTGGTACAAAATTATAAATTCTTACATTAACATAAATGAAAAAAATATATCTTTAAACGTATAAGAAATTTTTTAGAAAGGACTTAATTTTAGATGAGTTCTTGCTAATTGACCAGTTTTACCTAATCGGCACGACATATATATATATATATATATATATATATATATATATATATATATATATATATATATTATCTATATATATATATATATATATATATATATATATATATATATATATATATATATATATATATATATATATATATATTACAAGATATATGATGGGGTCCACCTCTAGTGCAAATTGTGGGACCCATAGCCTCGGAGAAGTGGATAAAAGGCTTCAAGGAAGAATATTTGGATTTCTTTCTGAAGCCATTTGAATATTCCACTTATATATATATATATATATATATATATATATATATATATATATATATATATATATATATATATATATATATATATATATATATATATATATATATATATATTATCTCAGTACACTTGTTTTGCCGAGATCCAAAGTCTAACTTATTTACTTAATCTGATCTTCATATTCACCTGAATAACAAACCTGGAGGTAAACACCTTCAACAAAATCAAGCAGAGAAATCCTGCCCCAAGAAAAATTCTCAGGAGTTATGTGGCTCCAAGATAAACTGTATGTGGTTTCCTACGTATCCAGGGATGGTTGTGGGGGATGGGTGGGATTATAATGGTGGATGAATGGGGCATGGGGAGGGGTGCTGGGAGGGTAATGATATGGGAAAAGTCGAGGAATGGTTTAAGGGTCTGGGTTAATATGGGAGGTCGCTAATTATTACCCTTCAGTTATTGTTATAATCAGGAGGCAAATGTTTTCTTTCTTCGTATTTCATCGTGTACCTCACGCCGCTGTGTCAGACCACACAGCGACACGACATTACAGGTGAACTGTCGCTCCTTAACATAAAAGAAAACACTCGGCTTCTCACTAACTAAATATTTGCACATTGGAGCTTATTAATGCAAAATATTTTACATAATACGATTTACCCTCGCTCACACACACACACACACACACACACACACACACACACACACACACACACACACACACCACGCACACACACGTGGAGGGGGAAGCAGGAAGGGCTGGACGAATGAAGCCAAACTACAAGAAAGGGGACTACGTGGGAATGAAGAACTTCATGAACGGGGTTCAGTGGGACAGAGAACTGGCAGGGAAGTCAGTAAACGAGATGATGGAATATGTGACAACAAAATGCAAGGAAGCTGAGGAGAGGTTTGTACCCAAGGGAAACAGGAATAATGAAAAAGCTAGGATGAGCCCGTGGTTCACCCAAATATGCAGGGAGGCCAAAACCAAGTGTGCTAGGGAATGGAAGAAGTATAGAAGGCAAAGGACCTAGGAGAATAAGGAGACCAGTCATAAAGCCAGAAATGAATATGCACAGGTAAGACGGGAGGCCAGAAGGCAATACGAGAATGACATAGCAGCGAAAGCCAAATCTGACCCAAAGCTGTTGTACAGCCACATCAGGGGGAAAACAATAGTCAAGGACCAGGTAATCAGGCTGAGGAAGGAAGGAGGGAAGGTCACAAAAACGACCGCGAAGTGTGTGAGGCGCTCAACATGAGATTCAAAGAAGTGTTCACAGAGGAGACAGAAGGGACTCCAGAAAGACAGAGAGGTGGGGTACTCCATCAAATGTTCGACACAATACATACAACCGAGGAAGAAGTGAAGAGGCTGTTAAGGGAGCTAGATACCTCAAAAGCGATAGGGCAGGATAACATCTCTCCATGGGCCCTGAGAGAGGGAGCAGAGGTGCTTTGTGTACCACTAACAACTATCTTCAACACATCTATCGAAACAAGACGACTACCGGAAGTATGGAAGACAGCAAATGTAGTCAAAAATTTTAAAAAAGGAGACAGGCACGAAGCATTAAACTACAGACCAGTGTCACTTACATGTATAGTATGCAAAGTCATGGAGAAAATTATCAGATGAGTGGTGGAGCACCTAGAAAGGAATGAGCTTATCAACGACAGCCAGCACGGTTTCATGGAAGGGAAATCCTGCGTCACAAACCTACTGGAGTTCTATGACAGGATGACGAAAGTAAGACAAGAGAGAGAGGGGTGGGTAGATTGCCTTTTCTTGCACTGTAAGAAGGCGTTTGACACAGTTCCACAGGAAAGACTAGTGCGGATGCTGGAGGATCAGACAGGGATAACAGGGAAGACACTACAATAGATCTGGGAATACCTGTCAGGAAGACAACAGCGAGTCATGGTACGTGGCGAGGTGTCAGAGTGGGCGCCTATAACGAGCGGGGTTCCACAAGGATCAGTCCTAGGACCAGGGCTGTTTCTGGTATTTGTGAACAACATTGTGAGACCTTACCTACTCTGCCTGAGGTATCCCAGCAAGTGAGCCCGTCTCCTGTTTTATCCTAGTGCTTAACAGAATAGGGAATAGCATAAGAGGTTACAAATAAAAATGAGAACTATGGCTATAGTTTACTTAATTACATAAAGAGCGAGAATACAACATATCCTGACTGAGAATTGCATAATATAACAATTGACCGATGAGATGTATTACCAGGGTGAAGGGTAGATGTTATCAGTAACATGGACTTGTACTCACTCTTAATTCACCGTCCAGCTGACCCGAGATTCGCAATGCGTGGGCCACTACACACGACTGCCCAGGGCTCCCACTCGCCGGACCTGTCACCAACCTCTCTCCATTCTCTAGCCGTTTCCTTGAGAACCCCTCTTTCCCAAAGCGTACACCACGTGTTAAGACCTGACGCCGAGACCTGATGCTAGGTGGCGTCAGGAAGGCATGGCTGACAGCTATTTGCCAAGGCAAGGTGTGTGACAATTTACTGGTTAATTAGGTCCCACTCAGAAACCTCACAATCACAGTGACCCACATCACATCCCCCTTTCTCCCCCAGTTTAAAATATCTGAGAACTAGGACAATTTGTCCTAAGTTATTAGACTATTTTAATCCTAACCCCTTAATTCTACTACAATACAATAGCAGATAACATAAAATTACAAAGATCAACACAATTAATAAATTCTAGCAGAAGAAACGAATAACAATGACTCTCTGGTGCGAAACCTCCTTATCACCCTTTCCCTTAGTATCTGTCTCCAGTACCTTCCTGTACTTTACTAGAAATAAACTAGCTCCTGTAGTCACCCTCGCTAATTAACCATTGAGCCAAAACCTCGTAAGGTTTTCCTGGCATAGAAAATAGCTCCAGCGGGTCTTATTCCTTCACGTACTTGCAATTGAACCACTACACGACCACAAGGCTGCATTTTCTTGCACCCTTCCGCGACCATTCGCGACAAGGCAGGAATCGCAACCAGGACCCATCCCTATCCTCACATAAACAAATCCTCTTCTAACGGCAAGCCGATTGGTGTTTACAGTTCTAAGCCTGAAATGAAACACATCCTATCTTTACGGTGATCCCTCCCAGCAAGGAGCTAGCTCACATAATATACAACATATATATGTCCCAACGGCTGACATAAAATAGATCATCCCCTAACAGAAGAGATATCATACGTAAAAGAGGTGATCACTCGAATCATCATTTCCCAAGCTTCACTGGCTAGTAGTAAATGTCGCGATTGGCTTGACTTAGGGGCTTGCTATTGACCCAGGGAAAACCTCTCTACAAATCCTTGGGCAAGGGCGGCAGAAATATGAAGGGGTCCACGGAGGAGGACATAGGGCCATTGTGCTATACTGCAGTATTCTTGTCATCTCACCTCCCGATCTGTCTACTGCTTCTACTAGAAGAGGGGTTAGCCAGGGCTTCTGGCTGACCCTAGCACTTCCTAAATTGGGCATGTCTCATTGTGTGGACATCGTTGGCGTTTAGGAACGCTCTCGTTGAAAGCACAGCATCTGGGAACTTCACGACTCAGCAAGCCGCTTATCTTCACCACAACAGTACTCGTCAGGCACCATGGCCACCCTTCATCCGCTCAGACTCACCCGTCAACACTTCCACCTCTTGTATGGTGGTGGCACGAGAGCTGGCTACCTGCTTTTCCTCACGTCTCCCAAGTGTATTATTAATAGCCCTCTGCCTGACCCGTACTGACTTCTTGGTACTTCTGCGTCAGGGAGGCGTGGCTGACAGCTATTTGCCAAGGCAAGGTGTGTGACAATTTACTGGTTAATTAGGTCCCCCTCAAAGACCTCACAAGCACAGTGACCTACATCACAACATGACGGAAGAAATAGACTCTGAAGTGTCCCTGTTTGCAGATTATGTGAAATTTATTAGAGGAATTCAATCGGACGAGGACCAGGCAGAACTACAGAGGGATCTGGACAGGCTACAGACTTGGTTCAGCAACTGGCTCCTGGAGTTCAACCCCACCAAGTGCAAAGTCGTTAAGATTGGGGAAGGGCAAAGAAGACCACAAACGGAATACAGTCTAGGGGCCTAGTGCCTACAAAGCGCACTCAAGGAAAAGGATCTTGGTGTTTACACTTGTCACATCTCCTGAGGCGCACATCAACCAAATAACTGCTGCAGCATATGGACGCCTGGCAAACCTAAGAACAGCATTCCGACATCTAAATAAGGAGTCATTCAGGACCCTGTACACTGTGTACGTTAGGCCTATATTGGAATATGCAGCGCCAGTTTGGAACCCACACCTAGCCAAACACGTAAGGAAACTAGAGAAAGTGCAAAGGTTTGCAACAAGACTAGTCCCGGAGCTAAAGGGTATGGCCTACGAGGAGAGGTTAAGGGAAATCGACTTGACGACACTGGAAGACAGAAGAGATAGGGGGATATGATAACGACATATAAAATACTGAGATATATAGACAAGGTGGACAGAGACAGGATGTTCCATAGATGGGACACAGTGACAAGGGGTCACAATTGGAAGTTGAAGACTCAGATGAATCACAGGGATGTTAGGAAGTATTTCTTCAATCAGAGTTGTCAGGAAGTGGAGTAGCCTGGGTAGTGATGTAGTGGAGGCAGGATCCATACATAGCTTTAAGAAGAGGTATGATAAAGCTCACGGAGCGGGAAGAGTGATTGGGTAGCGGCCAGTTGAAGAGGCGGAGCCAGGGGCTATGACTCGACCCCCGCAACCACAACTAGGTGAGTACACAAACCTGTAACTTGACCCCTGTAACCACAAATAGGTGAGGACACACACACATACATATAGTCAAAAGTTGTGAGTGTCTATGAATAATCCGACAAGCGTAATGACAGGTAAGGAAAGTCAGAGAGGTGGGGTGAAACTGAAAATTAACATTGTTTTTCAAAGTGTATGGTGGGACATATACCAAGTTGCCGGTGCCACGGGTACAGGGTGATGCCCAAGAAAGTCAGTGCGTCATCGAGGACTGTCTGTCTTATTTCCACTGGGAGGTCCTTAACCCCAAGGATGCGACCCACACAAGTAGACTAACACCCAGGTACCTACTTGCTTGCTAGATGAATGGGACAGTAGGTGCAAGGAAAAACCTACCATTCTTTCCATCCTTGCTGAGTGTCGAACCACGGACACTCAGAGTGTGAAGCGAGAGTTTTGCCTACCAGGCAACGGAACACCAGTTTTCTAAGCGGACAAGAGTGAGATCACAAATTAAAGGATTCAATGGAAAAACAAAGTGATGGTTTGTAGCGTAGTGATAAACAATGAGAGGCCAGTGTAAGGACGACCACAGGCCTACGCTGCAGCGACATACACACACACACACACACACACACACACACACACTCACACACACACACACACACACGCCCCGATGGCATGGTGGCTAGCGCTCTTGCTTCACGCACGGAGGGCCCGGGTTCAATTCCCGGCGGGGCCGAAACATTTCGAAGTGTTTCGTTACACACACACACACACACACATACATACAACAGGCCTAGTGTCTAATCGACATGTGCCTAGGACAAAATGGTAACTAACACACACACACACACACACACACACACACACACACACACACACTAAACCTAAATAAACTATAGACCGGTGTCACTTAAGTGTATAGTGTGCAAAGTCTTGGAGAAAATCATCAGGAAAAGAATGGTGGAACATCTGGAGTAGAACAGGATAATCAACGCCAGACAGCACGGATTCTAGGAAGGCAAATCCTGTGTAACAAACCTCCTGGAGTTCTATGATAAAGTAACAGAAGTAAAGCGAGAGAGAGAAGGGTGGGTTGATTGCATTTTCCTGGACTGCAGGAAGTCCTTCGACACAGTTCCTTACATGAGATTAGTAAAGAAGATGGAAGAACAGGCATATATAACAGGAAGGGCACTGGAATGGATCAGGGAATACCTCACAGGGAGGCAACAACGGGTCATGGTGCGTGATGAGGTATTACAGTGGGGGCCTGTGACGAGCGGTGTACCGCAGGGGTCAGTCCTAGGACCAGTGCTATTCTTGGTATATGTAAATGACATGACTGACGGGATAGACTCAGAAGTGTCTCTGTTCGCAGATGATGTGAAACTAATGAAGAGAATCACATCGGAAGAGGACCAAGCAGGACTTCAAAGAGACCTGGACAAGCTTGACATCTGGTCTAGCAACTGGCTTCTCGAATTTAATCCCACCAAATACAAAGCCATTAAGATCGAAGAAGGGCAAAGAAGACCGCTGACAGAGTACAGGCTAGGTGGACAAAGGCTACAAACCTCGTCAAAGGAGAAAGTCCATGGGGTGAGTATAATGTCAAGCACGTCTCCGGAGGCACACATCAACCAGATAACTGCGGCAGCATATGGGCGACTGGCAAACCTAAGATTAGTGTTCCGTTACCTTAACAAGGAATCGTTCAAGACACTGTACACCGTGTACGTCAGGCCCATACTAGAGTATGCAGCACCAGTCTGGAACCCACATCTTGTCAAGCACGTCAAGAAACTAGAGAAAATGCAAAGGTTTGCGACAAGGCTAGTTCCACAACTCAGGGGACTGTCCTATTAAGAAAGGATGAGGGACATAGGACTAACAACACTGGAGGACAGAAGGGTTAGAGGAGACATGATAACGACATACAAAATACTGCGGGGAATCGACAAGGTGGATAGTGACAGAATGTTCAAGAGAGGGAACACGGAAACAAGGGGGCACAACTGGAAGCTGAAGACTCAGATGAGTCACAGGGATGTTAGGAAGTATTTCTTCAGCCATAGAGTAGTCAGGAAGTGGAATAGTACAGCGAATAATATAGTGGAGGCGGGAACCATACATAGTACAAGGTATGATAAAGCTCATGGAGCAGGGAAAGCAGAGACCCAGTAGCAGACAGCGAAGAGGCGGGACCAGGAGCTGAGTCTCGACCCCTGCAACCACAATTAGGTGAGTACACACACACACACCTGTGCACAGAAAACAAATTAATACTTCCATATTTGGCATACATGTGTCCATAGACCACATACTAATATCAATACACCTGACATACACATGTCCGCACATACAACTCACAAAATGTCCGCTTGACAACACTAACCTTTGATGTGCATCAAATTTCTACCACGAATAAAACTCCCAAAACGCTTCACTCCCTCCCATCCCTCATCTCCCTTCCATCCCTCCCAAACCTCCTCCCTTCCCTCTCCCTCCGTCCCTCATCTCTCTCTCCTCCCTCCCACTCCTCCCGCCCACCGCCCACGCCCCCACCCCCTCCCAAGCACCCACCCAGCACTACCCATCGCTCAGTGTTGTATGAAATTCCGATATGACTCTCCAATCCAAAAAAAAAATATTAAGCAATTTTCCTTTTTTTTTTTTTTTTGAGAGTGGGACCAGGAAGATGGGGAAAGAGAGGAAGACAAAATGGCTGAAAACATTTGAGTTTGTTAAAATTTATTTGCCTGTGTTCGATGATAGAGGGAAGGCGGGCTGAGCTGCAGCTCCTGGGTCACGCCCACTTACCATTTTCGTTCACCTTTCGAGACTTCCAACCGATCCTTTGGCCGAGTCCAAGTGTCGTATTGCCGACGATAGTGAAGAAATAAAACACGTAGCAGTGCAAGCGTTCACTAGAACAATAACAACACTTTGTTCTGTGTTGATCATTATCAAACTGACGATTGGATGGAACCCGCACAGAACGACCGACGCCTTGATGAAGGGCTTACAGAGCGCGACGACTTGATGAAGGGCTTACAGAGCGCGACGACTTGATGAAGGACTTACAGAGCGCGACGACTTAAAAATATCTACATAGAGCGACAACTTAATAAAGCTCTACAGTAATCGATGGTTTAATGAAACTCCACATAGAGCAATGACTTGATGAAGCTCTACACAGGGCTACACGTTGTCCCAATAAAAGCTTGTTCCGCTACGCTTAACGCCATGGAAATGACCGCCATTTGGTTTAAATTTTCTGTTCAATTTCCATATGTAGACCACCCGTCCTGTCCCCCCTACCCCTACCTCACTCCCCCTTTCCCTACCCTTCCCTCACTTTCCCCTTCTCCATCCTCCCTCCCCATCCGCCGATCCACCTCTCCATTCCCCATCTCTTTTCCCCTTTCCCCTTTCCTCTCAAGCAAGTTCACACTGTGATCTGCCACTGATGGCAGACAGAGAGAGAGAGAGACAGAGGAGAGAGAGAGAGAGAGCACAATATGGCCCAGGGTGGGGTTGTGGCAGTATATGGGACAGTGGATGTGGTAGCAATACTGATAAATAATAACTGGGTGAAGAATGAACGAGACTGGTGGGGACGGCAGAGTAAGAATTTGGGGGAATTAGTTATAGGCTAGCTAAAAGTAATAGTGCATTGTAGAGTTTTGGAGAGTGGAGGGTGGATGAGATGAGAGTGGAGGGTGGATGAGATCAGGGTGGAGGGTGGATGAGATCAGGGTGGAGGGTGGATGAGATGAGGGTGGAGGGTGGATGAGATGAGGGTGGAGGATGGATGAGATCAGGGTTGAGGGTGGGTGAAATGAGGGTGGATGAGATCAAGGTGGAGGGTGGGTGAGATGAGGGTGGATGGTGGATGAGTTCAGGGTTGAGAGTGGATGAGATCAGGGAGGAGGGTGGGTGAGATCAGGGTGGAGGATGAGTGAGATCAGGGTGGAGTGTGGGTGAAATGAAGGTGGAGGGTGGATGAGATCAGAGTGGAGGGTAAGTGAGATCAGGGTGGAGGGTGGATGAGTTCAGGGTGGAGGGTGGATGAGATCAGGATGGAGGGTGGATGAGATCAGGGAGGAGGGTGGGTGAGATCAGGGTGAATGATGGGTGAGATCAGGGTGGAGGGTGGGTAAGATCAGGGTGGAGGGTGAATGAGATCAGGGTGGAGGGTGGGTGAATGAGAGTGGAGGTGGATGAGATCAGGGTGGAGGGTGAATGAGATCAGGGGGAGGGAGGGTGAGATCAGGGTGGAGGGTGGATGAGATCAGGGTGGAGGGTGGATGAGATCAGGGTGGAGGGTGAATGAGATCAGGGGGTAGGGAGGGTGAGATCTGGGTGGAGGGTGGATGAGATCAGGGTGGAGGGTGAATGAGATCAGGGGGTAGGAGGGTGAGATCTGGGTGGAGGTGGATGAGATCTGGTTGGAGGGTGGATGAGATCTGGGTGGAGGGTGAATGAGATCTGGGTGAAGGGTGGATGAGATCAGGGTGGAGGGTGAATGAGATCAGGGTGGAGGGTGGATGAGATCTGGGTGGAGGGTAGATTAGATAAAGGCGGAGGAAAAACGGTGTGTGATAATTTTTGACTGCTTGTTGGTGCTCTTCTGAATTTCCTTACACTCACCTCCTGAAGTAACTTGTCTCTTCACAGGTTCTTTTTCGCTGCTGCTCCCTTCTTTACTACTTCTCTCTTATTTTTTCATTCTTTCTCCATCTGATCTTCCTTGATGTAGACCATATAAAAATTACAAGATCTAAAATTTGATTTTCATCGCAATACCAGTTCTTAATTTTCTGCTTCATTGACAGTTCATCAATGTTTTGTCTTCTTCATTTTCATTTCACATTAATCATCTTTTTCTTTATCCCTTATTTGATCCATTACGCTTCTCCCACTTCTCAATGTGTTCACTTTCAGTTCATTCCTCCTAATATTTTCTTGTTTTTCATCTTGTGATCTTTAATGTTGCAGTTGCTGTGGGGTGGGGAGCCGGTGTATGGTGGGAAAATAGTGGGTGGAATAATGAAGGGGAAAGTGTGTGGTGATGTAGGGAGGGAAAGAGTGGACGTTGAAGGAAGGTGGAATGTGAATGAAGGAGTCGGGGGAGAGTGTGTGAATGTTGAGGGATGGGGAAGCGTTTAGGTGGTGTAAGGAGGCGTCCAGTTTCATCAACCTCTCCTCATAGCACATTCCTCTCATTCCTGGCACTTGTCTGGCTGTATAGATCTGGAGCTTCTGCACGTGCCTGACCATGTGGGCTGCATGCTGGAGCAGTATTCACAATGACTGGTTCAACATGTGTTGTATAAATGGTTCTGAAGGATTGTTTGATCAAGTTCCAGATCGCTGCTCTGAGGCTTTCTGTACCTTGCATAGGCTCTGAGGCTTTCTGTACCTTGCATAGGCTCTGAGGCTTTCTGTACCTTGCATAGGCTACTGACGTTATGCAGTTCATGTTTAATTCTGATGATAAACTTGATGTTACATTTGCTCCAAGGTGTTTTTCACTTTGATATTTGCAATCCCTCCATTCATAATGTATCCTGTGTCAGGTGTGTGTGTGTGTACTCACCTAATTGTACTCACCTAATTGTAGTTGCAGGGGTCGAGACCCAGCTCCTGGCCCAGCCTCTTCGCTGTCTGCTACTGGGTATCTGCTCTCCCTGCTCCATGAGCTTTATCATACCTTGTCTTAAAACTATGTATGGTTCCTGCCTCCACTATATCTTTCTCTAGTCCATTCCACTTCCTGACTACTCTGTGGCTGAAGAAATGTTTCCTGACATCCCTTTGACTCATCTGAGTCTTCAGCTTCCAGTTGTGTCCCCTTGTTTCTGTGTTCCCTCTCTGAAACAACCTGTCACTATCTACCTTGTCAATTCCCCGCAGTATTTTGTATGTCGTTATCATGTCTCCTCTGACCCTTCTTTCCTCCAGTGTTGTTAGTCCTATTTCCCTCAACCTTTCTTCATAAGACAGACCCCTGAGTTGTGGAACTAACCTTGTCGCAAACCTTTGCACTTTCTCTAGTTTCCTTACGTGCTTGACCAGGTGTGGGTTCCAGACTGGTGCTGCATATTCTAGTATGGGCCTGACGTACACGGTATACAGTGTCTTGAACGATTCCTTGTTAAGGTAACGGAACGCTAATCTAAGGTTTGCCAGACGCCCATATGCTGCCGCAGTTATCTGGTTGATGTGTGCCTCCGGAGACGTGCTAGGCGTTATACTCACTCCAAGGTCTTTCTCCTTTGCCGAGGTTTGTAGCCTTTGTCCGCCTAGCTTGTACTCTGTCAGCGGTCTTCTTTGCCCTTCTCCGATCCTCATGACTTTGCATTTGGAGGGATTGAATTCGAGAAGCCAACTGCTAGACCAGATGTCAAGCTTGTCCAGGTCTGTTTGCAGCCCTGCCTGGTCCTCTTCCGATGTAAATTCTCCTCATTATTTTCACATCATCCGCGAATAGAGACACTTCTGAGTCTATCCCGTCCGTCATGTCATTTACATATACCAGGAATAACACTGGTCCTAGGACTGACCCCTGCGGTACACCGCTCGTCACAGGCGCCCACTGTGATACTCACCACGCACCATGACCCGTTGTTGCCTCCCTTTGAGGTATTCCCTGATCCATTCCAGTGCCCTTCCTGTTATACCTGCTTGTTCTTCCAACTTCTTTACTAATCTCATGTGAGGAACTGTGTCGAAGGCCTTCCTGCAGTCCAGGAAAATGCAATCAACGCACCCTTCTCTCTCTTGCCTTACCTCTGTTACTTTATCATAGAACTCTAGGAGGTTTGTTACACAGGATTTGCCTTCCCGGAATCCATGCTGTCTGGTGTTTATTATCCTGTTACGCTCAAGGTGTTCCACCATTCTTTTCCTGATGATTTTCTCCAGGACTTTGCACACTATACATGTAAGTGACACCGGTCTATAGTTTAGTGCCTCTTTTCTGTCTCCTTTTTTAAAAATGGGGACTACGTTGGCCTTCTTCCATACCTCAGGTAGCTGCCCAGTTTCAAGGGATGTGTTGAGGTATCGAGGTCACTGAGTAACTGCTTCACTTCCTCCTCAGTTGTGTGTATGCCCTCTAGCACTTGGTACATCCCTTGTTGGTGACGTGTGTGTGTGTGTGTGTGTGTGTGTGTACTCACCTAGTTCACACCTAGTTGTGGTTGCAGGGGTCGAGGCATAGCTCCTGGTTCCGCCTTTTCACTGGTCGCTACTGGTTCACTCTTCCTGTTCCATGAGCTTTATCATACCTCTTCTTAAAGCTATGTATGGATCCTGCCTCCACTACATCACTTCCCAGACTATTCCACTTCCTGACAACTCTGTGACTGAAGAAATACTTCCTAACGTCCCTGTGATTCATCTGAGTCTTCAACTTCCAACTGTGTCCCCTTGTTGCTGTGTCCCATCTCTGGAACATCCTGTCTCTGTCCACCTTGTCAATTCCTCTCAATATTTTATACGCCGTTATCATATACCCCTATCTCTCCTGTCCTCCAGTGTCGTCAGATTTATTTCACTTAACCTCTTCTCGTAGGACATGCCCCTTAGCTGCGGGACTAGTCTTGTTGCTAACCTATGCACTTTCTCTAGCTTCTTTACGTGTTTGGCTAGGTGCGGCTTCCAAACTGGTGCTGAATACTCCAATATTGGCCTAACGTACACGGTGTACAGGGTCCTGAATGATTCCTTATTGTGATGTCGGAATGCTGTTCTTAGGTTTGCTAGGCGCCCATATGCTGCAACAGTTATTTGGTTGATGTGCGCCTCAGGAGATGTACCCGGTGTTATACTCACAACAAGATCCTTTTCCTTGAGTGAGGTTTGTAGTCTCTGGCCCCCTAGACTATACTCCGTCTGCGGTCTTCCTTGCCCTTCCCCAATCTTCAAGACTTTGAACATAGTGGGGTTGAACTCCAGGAGCCAGTTGCTGGACCAGGCCTGCAGCCTGTCCAGATCTCTTTGTAGTTCTGCCTAGTCTTCATTCGATTGAATTCTCCTTATCAACTTCAAGTCATATGCAAACAGGGACACTTCTGAGTCTATTCCTTCCGTCATGTTCACAAATACCAGAAACAGCACCCTTGTGGAACCCCACTCGTCACAGGCGCCCACACTGACTCCTCGCCACGTACCATGACTCGCTGTTGTCTTCCTGACAGGTATTCCCTGATCCATTGCAATGCCTTCCTTGTTATCCCTGCCTGGTACTCCAGCCTTTGCACTAACCTGTGTGGAACTGTGTCAAACGCCTTCTTACAGTGCAAGAAAATGCAATATTCCCACCCCTCTCTCTCTTATCTTACTGTTGTCACCCTGTCATAAAACTCAAGTAGGTTTGTGACACACGATTTCCCATCCCTGAAACCGTGCTGGTTGTCATTGATAAGCTCATTCTTTTCTTGGTTCTCCACCACTCTTCTCCTGATAATCTTCTCCATTACTTTGCATACTATATACGTCAGTGACACTTGTCAATCTCCTTTTTTTTAAATTTGAGACTTCATCTGCTGTCTTCCATACCTCAGGTAGTCGTCCTGTTTCGATAGATGTGTTGAAAATTGTTGTTTGTGGTACACATAGCGCCTCTGCTCCCTCTCTCAGTACCCATGGAGAGATGTTATCAGGCCCCATCGTCTTTGAGGTATCTAGGTTGCTTAGCATTCTCTTCACTTCCTCCCCAGTTGTATGTATTGTCCAACTCTTGATGGTGTTCCCCACCTCTCTGTCTTTCTGGAGTCTCTTCTGTCTCCTCTGTGAACACTTCTTTGAATCTCGTGTTGAGCTCCTCACATACTTTGCGGTCATTTCGTGTGAACTCCCCTCCTTCCTTCCTTCCTCATCCTTATGACCTGGTCCTTGACTTGTTTTCCTCCTGATGTGGCTGTACAACAGCTTCGAATCAGATTTGGCTTTCGCTGCTATGTCGTTTTCGTATTGTCGTTAGGCCTACCTTCTTGCCTGTGCATATTCATTTCTATCTCTACGACTGCTCTCCTTGTTCTCCTGGGTCCTTTGCCTTCTATACTTCTTCCATTCTCTAGCATATTTGTTTTTGTCTCTCTATACCTTTGGGTGAACCAAGGGCTTATCCTGGCTTTCTCGTTGTTTCTGTTACCCTTGGGTACAAACCTCTCCTCCGCTTCTTTGCATATTTGAGTGTGTGTGTATGTTGCTCACCTATTTGTCCAGGGTCTGAGTCAGCTCCTGGCCCCGCCTCTTCACTGCCGCTACTGGGTCTGCTCTCCCTGCCCATGAGCTTTATCATTACTCTGCTTAAACTTGTATGACCTGCCTCCACTAATGCTTCCTAACTATTCCACTTCCGACTACTCTGTGATCTGAAGAAATCTTCCTAACATCTCTTGATCATCTGAGTCTTCAAGCTTCCATTGTGTCCCCTTGTTTTGTGTCCCTCTCGGAACATCTGTCCTGTCTCCTTTGTCATTCCTCTCAGTATCTTTATGTTGTTATCATGTCTCCTCTACTCTGTCCTCCAGTGTCATGTAGATTTCCTTACCTCCTCCTAGGACATCTTGCCTCCGGGACTAATCTTGTGCAAACCTTTGCACTTTCTCAGTTCTTCACATGCTTGCCTAGGTGTGGGTTCCAACTGGTGCTGCATATTCAGTATGGGCCTACGTACACGTGTACAGTGTCTTGAACGATTCCTTGTTAAGGTAACGGAACGCTAATCTTAGGTTTGCCAGTCGCCCATATGCTGCCGCGGTTATCTGGTTGATGTGTGCCTCCGGACACGTGCTTGGCGTTATACTCACCCGAAGGTGTTTCTCCTTTACCGAGGTTTGTAGCCTTTGTCCACCTAGCCTGTACTCTGTCAGTGGTCTTCTTTGCCCTTCTCCGATATTCATGACTTTGCATTTGGTGGGATTGAATTCGAGAAGCCATTTGCTAGACCAGATGTCAAGCTTGTCCAGGTCTGTTTGAAGTCCTGCTTGTTACTCCTCCGAAGTGATTCTCCTCATTAATTTCACATCATCTGCGAACAGAGACACTTCTGAGTCTATCCCATCCGTCATGTCATTTACATATACAACAAATAACACTGGTCCTAGGATTGACCCCTGCGGTACGCCGCTCGTCACAGGCGCCCACTGTGATACCTCATCACGCACAATGACCCGTTGTTGCCTCCCTGTGAGGTATTCCCTGATCCATTCCAGTGCCCTTCCTGTTATACATGCTTGTTCTTCCAACTTCTTTACTAATCTCATGTGAGGAACTGTGTGGAAGGCCTTCCTGTGTGTGTGTGTGTGTGTGTGTGTGTGTGTGCGTGTGTGTGTGCTGACATGTATGCGTGCATATATCTTTTGTATCTACGTTTTCAACATGTATGCACATTATGGTGGATTCGCCTGTGATGAATATGCAAATTATGAATAGATTATAGGATGAGTGACAGGGATGATGGGACGTAGCATATATCCCCCTCCCTTAAATCCCCTCCAGCTATCGGTTCATGATATGGGAAGCATTTATTCAAGCCGCTCTCCAGCGCTCTGCGAGTGCTTGCTATTTTGTTAATTTACAATGATGGTTGTGTGCTTGACGAGGGATAATACCAGCGATTCTCTAACCTAATCCGGAGTGTGGGAAATTTCCCATTTTTTTTTTTCTGTGGATTTCTGTTCAAGTATGAGTGTGTGCCTTTGTGTGTATGTATTAAAGCATGGTTGTCAATCTGTGTTCACGTTTCTTTGATGCTTTCATCGTTTGGGATTCTTTTTTTTCCCTTTGTGTCTGTATGTGATTACGTGCTTTTAGTACTTGGAGGCAAAGTGTAATAGCGTGGTAATGTGTTGGGAGTTATGTGTGATAATGTATTGGTAGTCGAGTGTGAAGCCGTGTTTACGGGGCTTCGGTGTGCAATATAACAAAAAAATCTAACGTAAGAGCGTATGAAGTCTCAACCGGTGTTAAGTAGAGGCTGGAGTAACTTTCACTATGACTAAGGTAGTGGTGTGAGGAGAAGATTACAGCTATCAAAGTGCGCAAATACCGTATACACCTATGTAATTGTGTAAAAATAACACATGCACATTTGTAAAATTATTCCTACACATGTGCAAAATTTTCCATACAGCACTGTACGATCGTAATTAGTGTTGACATTTCGACAATGACACAGGGATGCAGGACAATGCATTATTTGGATTGTCACATGAAGAAAAGCTCTATTTACAGCGAAATATATTTTACACAGACTTCTGCATCTTTGTTGTGTTGTCCACCTTCCTGTAAGAGTCATGCTATCCAGACTGTGCCACAGCTGCAGGATGTAGGGAAGAGAACAGACGTTTGTGTATACATTTACACGAAGCAGTGAACTGTATTTGTTATCCAGCATAAGAAGTTGTGGAGTCTCGATCCTCTGTTTGCTTATCGCATAACAGACACGATTCCTGATAATACCTACTGAACTAACAGAAGTGTTGGCGTAGTGATGAAGTGGTACCTGAGGTTAGAAGATGTGTGTGTGGGGAAGAGAGGATCTTTGAAAAGTTGAGAAGTGCACAAGTTTGTATAAGAATTTCGAGAGCTTTAGAGTTTAGAATTCAATGGAAATGTTTATTTAAATGCTCGTAATAAATGCCAGAGACAGGATATGCAAAGCTTTGAAAGCCACTATAGCAGACGAACAGATGTATTTGACGTACATTAAATATATTTTTTCGTTAGGTTCAGAATTATTTTTGCGTAATTATGGCAAGTTTTACCTATTCTGCACGACATTTATGTATGTATGTATGTATATATGTATGATTGGATGGATAATGAGAACCTTCAAAACTAGGGACGCCCATGATGATTCTCATGACCCTAATTTTTAAAGCGGTGGACCAGTAAGCTAGCGGAAGGCCTCGGTCAGATGACCAAAAGCTTCAATGGCGGGTCATCATCTAAGACCCAGGTCAGGAAACACTTGTCCTGTTTCCTTAAGAACCTTACTTAACCTTAACTTGTCAAATATATCTTAAATTCTTCCAAAATTATATTAATTATAAATTAATCCAATTTGTATAATCCTAAAGGAATATTCATACGAATTTCAAACCTATTTTTTATGAAACTTGATTCTATTATGTTTCTTTCACCCAAGGACCTGAATAAACAGAGCATTAAACTCGTCTAATGCTCTGTTGTTGTAATCTTAGTTCAAGACTTGTCCCAGTTTGACCGTAATAAACTTGATCCCATTTTTTACATGGAATCTTGTAGACTCAGCCGTCAGCACCATTTGGGGAATTTTTTTTATCAAAAGTTTTTTTTACCGTATCAAGATTCTTGATATTAAAATTCTTAAGTAGAGAAGGTATATGAAGCAAGTTTTCAACATATTTTTAGTTGAATAAGGTTAGTTGTCCTTTTTTTTTAACTGTTAAAAGTATTTCTAGCAATGTTTAAAGTTTTATCAATTAAGTTTTTTTGGATATTATAGATCATTAACTATTTCATAAATCTTCAAAATTTCTTCATCTATGAATTGTGGGCTTCAAATACGCAAACCTCTCAAAAACATTGATGAGAATACAGAAACTTTAACTCTGTCATGATGTGAAGAATAATAGTGCACAAAAGAACAGTTATTTGTTTGCTTACTGTAAATTATAAATTTAAAATCATGGTTCCCCTTAATAATTAAAACATCTAGAAAAAACAATGAGTTATTTTGTTCAAACTCACAGTAAAATTTATGGAATGAGTTAGACTATTTAATTTAAGAAGGAAATGGTTGTCATCTATATTCTTAGGCATTAGACATAAGCCATCATCAACATACCTGAACCACTTAGCTCTATTGGGAAGGATATTGTTAAGTAATCTTGTTTGAAAATATTCCATTTATAAATTACTAATGACAGGTGAGAGAGGATTTCTCATTGCAAACTTTGCATGAACAATACAGAGTTTAATAAGTTCAATGGCAAATTGTAATTAACAAGTTCTTCAGATAGAAAACTTAATAAATCATGAACTGGAACTTTTGTAAACAAAGAAGTAACATCAAAGGTAACCATACTGTAATATTTAAATCAATCATGGTGCTTAATTTATCCACTAAATCTGTATTGTTTTTAACATTAAAGTTATGTTGTTTTCCAACTATTGGGCTCAAAATGGCTAGTAGATGTTTTGAGCCCAATTGTTTGATTTTTTTTTTAAACTTTAATGTTAAAAACGATATAGATTTAATAAAGAGGTAGATCATGGTAATGAATATGATATTGTGTATATGGATTCAGTAACGTTTTGACAGAATTCCACATCGGAGGTTATTGAGAAAGGTAGAGGCACACAAAATAGGAGAGAATTTTTTTCCTGGATAGAGGAGTGGTTGACTGATAGGCAGCAGAGTTTGCATGAACGGGGAGAAATCAGAGTGGGGACGCATCACAAGCGGTGTTCCTCAGGGGTTAGTGTTGGGGCCCCTTGTTGTTCACAATTTACATTAACTACATATATGAGGGAATAAATAGTGACATAAGCAAGTTTACCAATGACACCAAAATAGGTCGTCGAATAAATTTTGACGAGGACATAGAGAGTTGCAGGAAGATTTGAATAGACTGAGGCAACTGTCAGTGAAGTAGCAGATGCAGTTTAATATAGACAAATGTAAAGTTCTTTGCACTGAAAAGAAAAATAACCATGACACTTATAAACTAAATAATGCAGATTTTCATATCACTTATTGCGAGAAAGATTTAGATGTTTTGGTTAGCAGTAATCTAAAACCAAGACTGCAGTGCGTAAGAGCTCACAATAAGGCGAATAGAATTCTTGGCTTCATATCAAGGTGTATAAATAACAGGAGTCCCCAGGTTATTCTAGGTCTATTGCTGACCTATATCTGGTTAGCAGGTATAGGTCAGCAATAGACATAATTAGGAAGAAGGAAGGGTGCCCTGTAATATGTGGTATTTTGCCTAAGAGAAAATGAATGATTGTCCAGGGCAATTGGTCATAATTCCTGGATGGACACTGTTAATTAAGACAATGCAGTACCATTTATAGATAACTGGGACCTCTTCTATGGCAGAAATGACAGGTATGCCATGGATGGGGTTTTTGTGTCTAGGTCTGGGGTGGGGGTTCTAGCCCCCAACGCAGACCAGAACCAGAAATAGTTAGTGGTATTGGTTTTTGTGGGAAAGCATTGAACTATGAAACAGTAGAAATGGGTAGGACGAACTCTCAGTGTAACAATATTGTTAGTTTTAGGGAAACCAGCTATAGGCAGAATGAGGTAGTTATTGGTGAACAGTGCCAGTGACTAGGTGATAGGAACAGTGATATAATAGAGGAGCAGGGAGGGAAAAGAAAAGATAGGGTTTTTAAACATGTATTATGCAAATAATCTTAGTGCTAGAAACAAGATGGACGAGTTGAGATTAGTTGCAAGTGTGGATAATAGAAACATCAGACATAGCCCCACTTCACAAAGGTGGCAGTAAAGCAGTTGCACAGAACTACAGACTGACAGCGCTAACATCCCACATCATAAACATCTTTGAAAGAGTTTTAAGAAGCAAGATCGCCAGCAACCTAGATACCCATCAATTACACAACCCAGGGCAATAAGGGTTTAGAGCAGATCGCTTCTGCCTGTCCTAGCTACTGGACCACGATAACAAGGTCCTGGATGCTTTAGAGGATAAACAGAATGTAGAGGTAGTATACACAGACTTTGCGAGAGCCTTCGACAAGTGTGACCATGGTGTAATAGCACAAAATACGTGATATAGGAATAACGGGAAAAGTTGGTAGATGGATCTATAACTTCCTAATAAATAGACTTGCTGACTTGGAGAATGTAAAGAGAATTTTCATGGCACACATAAGTACGATAAAGCACCTAAATTACTTCGAACGGTTGAAGTCCCTTGATTTGTAAACAGTATTGTAAACATAGTAAAGTTTGAGGCTGTTACAGTGAAAAGCTTTGTTCCACAAGGCACAGTACTCGCTCCCATCCTGCTCCTTATCCTCATATCTGACATAAACAGAGATGTAAGAGATGTCTTCTTTTGCAGAAGACATCCGAATTGCAATGACAGTGTCCTCCATCGAAGACACTGCAAGACTCCAAGCGGACATCAACTAAATCTTTAAATGGGCCGCAGAAAACAATTTGAAGTTCAATGAAGAGAAATTTCAACTTCTCAGATTTGGAAAACTTGAGAAAATTAATACTGTATCAGGGTATACAACAAATTCTAACCATACAATAGAGCAAAAAACTTATGTGAAGGACCTGGGAGTGATAATGTCAGAGGATCTCACCTTCAAAGACCACAACAATGTATCCACCTCATCTGCTAGAAAAATGAAAGGATGGATAATGAGAACCCTCAAAACTAGGTATGCCAAGCCCATGATGATTCTCTTCAAACTGCTTGTTCTCTCTAGGCCGGAATACTGCTGTACACTAACTTCCCCCTTCAAGGCAAACTAAATTGCTGACTTGGAGAATGTACAGATAATTTTCATGGCACACATAAGTACGATAATGCACCTAAATTACTTAGAACGGTTGAAGTCCCTTGATTTGTATTCCCTGGAATGCAGGCGAAAAAGATACATGATAATATACACTTGGAAAATCCTAGAAAGATTAGTACCAAACTTGCATACAAGAGTTGACAGGAGATGCAACATTTCCCCTATGAAAAGCAGGGGCGCCACAAGTACACTAAGAGAACACAATAAGTGTCAGGGGCCCAAGACCATTCAACTGCCTCCCAGCATACATAAAGGGGATTACCAATAGACCCCTGGCTGTTTTCAAGAATTCGCTGGACAGGCACCTAAAGTCAGTAACTGATCAGCCGGGCTGTGGTTAAGTAAAATGACACAAATGCAACTAATGTGACATTTTATTGTTGCAACGTTTCGCTCTCCAGGAGCTTTGTCAAGCCAGGCTTGACAAAGCTCCTGGACAAATACATGAGTGGGAGGGGCTGGGTTTGATTGGGGTTTGGGGTTACGGAAGCAGATTCTTGGGTAGCTTTGGGAAAAGGTTGGACAGATATATGGTTGGTTTTGATAAGGACATGCTTTGTATAGGCCAGTAGGCCTGCTGCAGTGTTCCTCCATTCTTATGTTCCTGATGTATATATAGATTCCCAAATGTTGCACAAGCGTCTTATTTATCATCTTATGTTCTTATTCCAAGGGTCGAGTTGTAATGTGGGTTTGTTAGTTTATTTGGTTTTGGGTGTGAGGGGGACCTGCCTAATGTGAGCCGGTTGGCCTGCTCTTATGAGTAGGTATGAGTAGGTGTGAGTTAGGTTAGATTAGGTTGGGTTAGGTTTGGTTAGATGGACACGGAAGACAACAAGGAACATAAATACAGGCAGTCATTGTCGAGTTCTGGACTTACTTGGGAGGCGTGAGTGTGAAGGGTCAGGTCGGGTCAGATCAGGTCAGGTCAGGTCAGAAGGCAACTTGGTGGAAGGCTGAAAAGACGCAGGGGTGAGAGCTTGTTAATGAACGCAGGGGTGAATTTTGAAAGGACTGCGATGCATGTAAGGGTGGTTAATTTGGCTTGACTAATTGAAGGAAGAGCACGTACAGAAGAGGGGACACACGTGGAGGGAACACGGATGTGTACAAACGGAAAAAAATACATGGGAGAACATATAAGTACACTGGATTTCATGAGAGAACCGTGAAGTTAATGGGAGTGTATGCAAAAACACTGGGGCTCATGGTAATTCATCTAAATATATCTGAGATCATGAGAGTACACATCAGCTCATCAGAGCACAGAGTGTGATAACCCTATGAAAACCGCAGATAGCCGAAGACCTTACAGTTTATATCGAGGCTTTCTGCTGAGACCTCCCTGCAACTTGACTATCTTTACTTCCAGTATGTCTAGAATCTAGTTATCAGAATCAGTTATCAAGACTCTAGATAACTGATACCTGGCGTCTTTCATAAGGCAAGAAGCAATACACACAGTCATACAAATACCGACGTTCTAAAAACCAGCTGAAATAAAACCAACGAAAAAAACACTAGTATGAAATTCAACCTTTGAATAGGTATATACAAATAAAAATATCTATCGATTAACTACCTAACCTAACCTAATTTATAATAGTTTAATCTAGGCTAACCTAACTTAACCTACCCGCACCGAAATGGAAACCTGTTACAACTGTTCATCTGTCTAGTGTCTGTTGCTAATGTAGGGAGTATATAGTGGTAACATAATTCTGTGTAAACACAACTTTCAGGGTAAAATATAGTAAATGTTGGTAGCCGGATTAATTTACGTAGGCAAGGCAATATATATGGGCAGGGTAGTATACATAGACAGGGAAATATACGTAGGCAGAGTAATATATAAAAAAAGAGAAATATACGTGGACAATATACCTGGGAAGAATAATTTACGGGATAATATGAGTGAACAGGGGAAATATATGTGGAAGGTTAATATTTATTAGAAAACGTTTCGGTCCTGGGACCTTGATCAACTTGTCGGTATTTATTACCAAGGTTTATACCGCATGGTAACGTACACGGAAGGGATAGTGTACTTATGCTAGTTAATTTTCTAGGTCATGTTATTATGAGTGGGCAGGTTATTATACATAGGCTGATTAATATTAGTGCACAGGTTAGTATAAATGGGTAGATCATTGTTTGGGAGGAAATACGTTTTGGAGACTAAAAACATGAGGATGTGTTAAAGTGTTTTTAGAAGAACATGAACAGCGAACAACAACCAAAATTGTAAAAAAAACGAAACTCTTTGCAGACGAAGCTTTAATTGAGAGACGTCATGACGTCATGAAGCTCTAAAGAGATGGAAACTTTGTCTCAGTAAAATCATGTCCTTGAACGTAAGTTTTTCTTCATGAAAACTGTGGTGGGAAAAAATAGCGTGTAGTTAGATGCTTGCTATAAGAAACGAGCCAATTATCCCCAATGGGTAAGTAGTGAAGGGTAAATGGGGTGTAAACAAGAGAATGAGGGGAGATGTTGAGCAAGAGAGGGAGAAAGTAAGGAGGAAGAGGGGTGTGGCCTGAACAGTAAACGGAGAGTGACACAAAGATTATGTTGAATGGAGATTAAATGAGAGGGGGAGAGAGAGGAAAGTGCTTAAAACGTCTACTACATGTGAAAATGAAGAGCGGTAAGAAAGTGAGACCTTCAGTGAATAAAGGAAGCGTAAGATAAAAGAGGGAATTGGAAGACTAGTTATAGAGTATTTGACTACTGTGCGTTAGCTATGTTTAATTCCCATTACACTCGTGTCGTGGAGTTACTAACGTGTTGTGCAGAACAAAATGGAATTAGCTACTAGACACAGATCATGACACAAATGTTTCTGTGTTTGGGATAACAGAGCAATACAAACATAAACACAAGCAGTATAATGTGATCCTTTATTGACAACGTTTCGCCCATGCAGTGGGCTTTATCGAGTCACAGACAGATCACAAATATATCTGTTTGTGACTCGATAAAGCCCACTGTGTGGGCGAAACGTTGTCAATAAAGGATCACATTATACTGCTTATGTGTTTATCTTTCCATTGTGTCGGTATTTTATACCATTTATTTCCAACAGAGCAATACTTTCGACCCAAACTTATGTGGAAACGACTGGCTAAAGCACCATGTTAATGAGTAGTGCGGGTTTCAAATCCTGCACATAACCGTGAAATGTGAAAGGCAGGATACCACATGTAGAGAGAAGAAAAAATTACTGTCTATAGAGGCGCTAAGATGTCTCAAGTTATTTCAATGACATCATTGGTGTGTTTGTATATAACCACAATCTGCTGAGTCCCTCATTCGTTGATAAGGATCTCAAAATCAACAGATGTAGTAAGCTTTTTGTCTCATTTGCGTCTAAAAAAATAAAACTATGCCACTGTTTCATTTTCCTGCCGTGAGTTATCTTTTCCTGTCCTCTTTATCAAGTTTTGTCTGTATTTTGTATAACGATGTTGCTTCCTTATTTTCAAACCTCTGAACTTTCTGTTTCTTGACATGAGTTATTAGGCGTGGGTTCCTTACTGACTAGTTTCTTAAAGCTATTCTTTGGTTCTATAGTCTCATATTCACTATATAAGTTATTCAATTGATATGTGACTCAGATAATATACTCGGTAGTATACCCAACTACATTTCCATCTTGAGAAGGATCTACAGTACTGTTTCCCGGAGTCTGAACTCAAATATCGGTCTTCTTTCTGTTTCCCGAATTTTCCTTAAGTTGCATTTACTGGGTTTTGAATTATAGTAATTATTTGGCTGACCAATACTGCACTTTGTAAAAGTTATACGGTAGTCTACCCATGTCAGTCCATGCTTTTTATTTTTTTAACAGGAATCCTTTGTACTCTATGGCTTTTGGCATATCGCTAACACGTTCCCCACTTGTTACTCTTGTTCAGTCTGACGCTTCTTCTCGGACCATCACTCTCTCTTTTTTTCCTTAGCTTTTCTTTAATCTTTTGTAATGCCTTCTCTGTTATCTCGACCTGTCCCTCTAGTTTTTGTCAAGTCTTTGTGTAGTACAGTGTCAAATATCTTGGAGTAAAATACCTCGCAGTTCTCCCATTCTTCTCTTTCCTGGTCTAATTTCGCCACCTGTCATAGAACTCTAGCAGGCTTGTGAGACAGAATTAATTGTCTCTAAACCCGCACTAATTGTCTATGAAACCTCTTTCCCCCAGTTGTTCCACTACTCTCCTCATTATCTCCTGCATTACTTTGCATGTCAGTAATGCTTGCCTGATGAACAATGCTACCTGCCTGTTTCCTTTCTTATTTCAAGAACTGTAATTATAAGAACTGAAGATAACTAATGTTCTAGTGACAACACAATACTATTACATATAATGGGATCAGCGTTCATTTAAATCTTATTTCTAAAACACCGCTGATTTCACTTATGAATTAAATAGTAAATATGTAAGTATGAAATATACAATATTAGCACATAATCAAGAAATAAAATAGGTACAAGTATATTCACTTCAATAAGCGATTAAGGGTCTTCACATTACTGTAAGTCTGATCACTGAAATTTTACAAATGTGCAAAAATTATGATGTATATTTCCTAAGGGATTATAAAAAATATCAATGACCACTGAGGTGGTGAATATCTCTCATTAAGCAATCGCATTAGTTTCTTATTAACCAGGGCAAAAATTTGTGCATTCCTGTACCTGGTATACATAAGTCACATCAATAGTGTAGTTACTATCGCCACAACCTCTATCCGCGGTAGACAGTTATGTAACGGTGGTTATAATAAACCCTTAACATGTGTCTCTACGTTAAGGATTACTGTGATTACCAAAATAATTTCAGAAATAAACAAATACATGTAAAACACAACAATAACTAGTTTGTTGGACTTAGTTCGATGTCTATGAAAGCACACTCCGTCTCATACTTCAGAACTCCTGGTCAACAAATACAAACTAAGGAAAATTTTCTGAGTAAAGAGTCAGCCGATCATAATTGTCTTACTTCCCTCCAGTACCTAGTTTTAGAAGAGGCTGTGACATTTGATTTTCGTAATCTATATATCTACATATATATATTTATATATATATATATATATATATATATATATATATATATATATATATATATATATATATATATATATATATATATATATACACCTCAAAGAGATGGTAAATCCAGTACTCGGCGCATCTGCATCAATCCTCCTCACCGAATTAACAACTTTTGTCAACAACTGCCTGGCTGGGCGAATCCCAGAATAAATTAAACCTTTCTTTTTTGGAGCCTCATTATGCGCTTTGAAGAAGAAGGATGGGGGAATCAGACCCATTGCTGTTGGTAACATCCTTCGCCGTCTAGTTGCCAAAGCAGCAGTAAGAAACATTCGCCTAGAAGCTGCCAGTTTACTCCAGCCACACCAACTGGGCTTTGGGGTCTCTCAAGGCAGTGAAGCCGCAGCTCATGCGGCAAGGGCCTACATCAGAGACCTACCAGAAGACAAGGCCGTAGTCAAACTTGACTTTAGAAATGCCTTTAATATGGTGAAGAGAGATGTGGTCTTGCCAGCCGTTCGGGATCGGTTCCCCAGTCTCTTTCCCTTCATTTCAGCTGGCTACAGCAAACCCTCTTTTGTTTGGGGAACATGAAATTCCCTCATCTGAGGGTGTTCAGCAAGGTGATCCACTCGCTCCACTTCTCTTCTGTTTAGCAGTAAGAGAACTAACTTCCAGCCTACGCAG